>JAPZPC010000165.1:0-85533 GCA_037952705.1 Haplographium delicatum
TGATGATGATGATGATGATGATGATGATGATGATGTTGTTGTTGTTGTTGTTGTTGTTGTGGTCGTTGTAGTAGTAGTAGAAGATTCGGCTTCACAGACATCTTGAGAGGAAGTGGAAGACGTAGAGGAAGACGGAGAAGTAGAAGGGGAAGTAGAAGGGGGAGTCGAAGCTGAAGTCGTTGTTGTAGTTGTAGTTGAGCTTGGCGGAACACAAACATCATAGCAACCAGGATGCCCAAGTCCTTTTCCGTCGGTAGTAGCGGCGTTTACTAAGTTACCAGGTGTACCAGGTTGAAAGACAGTGTTAAAATCCTCTGTTACCAGAAAGAGACCGCACGTCGAGGTTGAAGGCAAAAATACTGCCAAATTGCAAAGAGCGTTGTTTGCGCAAGACCCGTAGCAGTCCTGGAAGGTACAGACCAGGCCTTCGCTGAGTTCTTGTGCGTCGCTGGGTAAGTTTATAGAGACATTGCAATGTAATGTCGTCGTTACATTGCAACTTGAGACGGAAAAGCTATAGCTATCTCCAGCCGGACAAGTCGATAGAGTAGCATATTCTGCTACTAGATCTGCTGAGTTGGTGTTCAGGTTACTTATGCAGTTGACTAAATTTGGATCTAGCGAACAGGTAGAGGATTGAGAATTTATTGGGTGAATTAATTCTGCTACAGCAAATTTTCCCTCTTGAGGGGCAACTCCTCCCGTCGTCGACCAAAGCTGGCAGACTTGTGTATCTGGAGCCCATACCGCAAACATACAACCAACGAACTGGTCACAGAGTTGCATACATGCTTCAATGCTGCAAGTCGTGCTGGTCTCAAGAAGATCCGTAGCTGACTGGCCCGGTGAGAAGGATTCCTCACAGTTAACAAAGTATAGGTTTCTGCAACTCGATTCACTGGTATAGACTCCACCGGCGCTAGGGCAAGTGGGATCCTGGGCCCGAGCCAGTGCAAGGGCCCATCCGAGGAGGATAATATTGTTTTTGAAAGAGGGCAGCATTTTCACTGGTCCTAGACAGCTCTTGAGTTCTTATATAGGAACAGAGTAAAGAAGAACGGACGAAGAGAGGAGGAAAGTGAGTGAGTGAGTACTCCCGCAGCCGTTGGCACAGCACTGTAGACTAGTTATTGTACGGATTTCATCACTGTGCGACCTTGGTCTCACCGAAATCACAACTTTTCCGCACAGGCCGTCGTCCCCGGCGATGGCATCAAAACCTGCCAGTCGTGGCTTTATATGGTCACGTGAATCCCTCAAGGCGGCCAATGAATGGCAACAGATCTAAGTGGGCATCTGGGGAAGGCTGGCGCAATGGAACGTCATTGAATCGCATCGTGGAGTGGATAAGTGGATAAGCGTGTTGCGGTATGGAGAACAACGGTAATATCCCACGCCATTCTGTGCAGCCACGGTGAATAGTTCTTTGCCCTTCTCCTACACTGCAGAGAAGACCTCTTCGGGTCAACTCCATGCCTTTCAGCTCTCCACAAACGGCAAGCTTCTGAGTCAAGACTAGGCCAGCTGCCATCAAACAAGGTTGCGTTGCAATGCTTATTCGGCGCTCCAACTTCGTCTGCGGCAAGGTGCATACACAGTACCCTGTAGTCAATAGTTTAATGTCTCATGCACGGGACACCCGACCCACCAATTGGACCTATTCCCAACCTCACCTCACCCTGCACGATTCTTATTTTTCATTGATCAAATATACTCAGCTGGAAACTCCAAGACTCTGATTGTAAACGCAGCCGAGACAGGTGTGATTAGTGAGACAGAGGTTAATAGATAGGATGTGGATTTTGAACTTAAACAACGTAGATAAAGCAGCGTAGTTGGCGTGGTTAGGAATAGCTTCATTTTGAATTTCAATTCGGTGTTGACCTTCGAGTCCCAGATTCGGGTTCACAGTCCACCCCGCTCCCGTTAACTTAAACGGCTCGCTTACTCGTTAGATATTGTTAGGTAATCCTCCTCGACTTTTACTTTTGCTGTTGCCCTCGCTGTGTGGCAAGATAGACATCTTGATCTTTGCATCCAGAATTCATATATTTTCAATTCTGCTTTCTGATATGGAGAATGGAGATCCCGTTGTTCTTGAACCTTCCATAACAGTAAAGGACTGTTATATATGTAGCCAGATTAAAAATGCTTTTGAAACTCTTGGTCCTGTCGAGGTTTCCTCCTTAGGCCAAGTCGAGGTAGTCCTGGCATCCTCTTGCCCTCAGCATGTTCCAATGCTCCAGCAATTAAACAACGGTTGGGATCACGAATAAGATTACCATTTCTTCGTTGAGAGGCATGACAGCAAATCGCCTGTGCGTGTGGGGATTGGGAGCCTAGAGCACGGGGCAGGCGCGCGATATGAGCCTCTGGATCTCGTGAAAAGAAAAGATAGCCCCAATCACTATGGAAGAGGCCGCGCCTTGGACCCTCAGTGGCTATATTTGGAAGATCTCAGCCAATGGAGGGACATCTGCCGTGGGCTGCATGGGGAGAAGTGTGAAACCCCATTAGATCTACAAGCCAAAACTGTACAGCCGTCCTGGCTGGTGGATACTCACTTGAACTGCCTCGTGTCAGGCGATGTATGTAGTTCTTACATTGCTCTGAGTTACCGATGGGGAAGTGCCAAGGGCTTCAGGACCGAGCTATCAACGTTAAATCGGCTTCAAACGCCGCAGGAGCTGGCACGGCCGAAAATTGCTTCACAGATTCCACCCACCATACGAAACGCCATGTTCATAGTTAAAGCCCTTGGCGAGAGATATCTTTGGGTCGATAGCCTGTGCATTATCCACGATGACGATGAGGAAATCAAAAGTAATGAGCTCAATAGAATGGGTGGCATTTACGCCACTGCTGCAATTACAATTATCGTTGCAGATGGAGACGGTGAGGACGGGCTTCGCGGTCTATTAAATATATCGCCTCCAAGATATTTAGACCAGAACATCATCACATTTAGTGATGAAAAGTTTGTCAGAACCAGGTTCAAGGATGGTGAGCCAATAGATCTCTCTACCAGCCTCTATAATCGACGCGGTTGGACGTTTCAGGAATATTATATGTCCAAACGGCGTATAGTTTTCTACGAAGAGCAGTATCACTGCGAATGTTCATGTGCCGTTTGGCATGAAGACTTGACCATTTCAGATGACCCAGTTCCTTCGCTCATAAGTTCTAGGATAAAAAACGTGTTGAAGGGTTTTCCTGACAAGGATAGCTACCGTGACCTGGTATGGCACTTCAACAAGCGGGAATTCACCTATGAAGAAGATGCACTTCCAGCAATCTCAGGGCTCTTAGCAGTACTGAGTAATACATTCGAAGGCTGATTCTTATGTGGGCTTCCAGAAATGTGTTTGGACATTGCTTTACTCTGGAAACCAGATAGGAGCATGACGAGGAGAAAGGCGAAAGAGGTGACCCAAGATAGCCGTGGTTTACCGACGCTATCATCTCTCCCAAGCTGGTCTTGGATCGGTTGGAAAGGCTATATCCGTTTCTCATGTCTCGATTATGGATTTCACAAAATCATTACCAAATCGTCAGGGGCGGAAATATTTCCAATCACGACGTGGTATATAAGTCGGTCAGCCGCAACATCCCCAAAGCGGCCCATCTCCCAGCGCTAGTTTGAATATAAAACATGCTACAAAGACTTGAGTTCCCATCTTCCACCAGGTTGGACACGGCATATGCTCAATAACCCAAAACCCCAGTCCTCGGCCCAGCCATTAGTTTCTTTGCCTTCGGATGAAGATATTACTTATTCTTTCACATACTCCTCCCTGCCTGGACAGGAGTTCTGGCATCCGATTCCTATACATAGTCATGCAGACACTCCGACAATACAGCCAACAACACCGTACCTATTTTGTAAAACGCATAGAGCCTGGTTGAAATTTTATAGGCTTCCGGAATCAAAAATGACGGATGATGACTATGTAGCTCCAAACGTAGATGTCAAAAGCAGTGCCGATGTCATTACTGGAAAACTATATTTACACCACCTGAATGATAGAAATCTATTTCCAGAAAGTGGACATTCTGGTCCATCAGTGGAAATAGTTGTTATTTCCAGAGAGTACGACCCTAATCCAGAGAATAGAGATTTCAAGGAGGTGTATAACGTTTTATGGATCGAGTGGAATGATGGAGTTGCTTATAGGAAAGCAATCGGGTGGGTTGCAAAAAGCTTCCGGGACGAACCGAAACCGGAGGAGATTTCCTTAACTTTAGGCTGATATGTTATTCCTCCATTCTCTCAACCCTTTCAACGGACTTCATGCCGTCCAGACTTCACTCAATGCTCGGCTGTATCTAATGACGAGGCTTGGTCAGAATTTGGTTAAAACATTAGAATATGATACTTCGCATATACTTCCCTGGTGAGGTACCTTTGAGTCGCCTTCAAATCGAATCACGATAGCTTTTTAAAATTTGGAGCGACAGAAGAGTTCTCATATTCAGGATTTATCATCGGCGATGCAGATCGAGACCTCTTCTGCTCAAATACACCGAATAATTTACCTGAACAGAGGCTGTTATGGGGTTTGGAGGAATAATTAAAACGATGGGCCAGTAAGAAACCATGTTGCAAATCAAAGAATCACAAGCTTCCTATCAAAACTTCGGATTTAAGATTAAAAATTATAATCTAGTATATATGGGTAGACAAAAGGGTCAGTATTATGCTCTACATATGCTCCCAAAATAATTCAGCCCACTCAAACGAACACGGCGATCAAGGTGACCGCAGAGTCGGAGGCAGAAAGAGGAGAATTTGGGACGTCATAAACAAGTGTCGAGCCAGAATCTCCGCCAATATAAAATTCCGCTCTTCCATTAGGCCCCGGGTTACAGGTAATTACAGCGATGGGAGAGACATGGCAAGTAAGGGGTACGAAGCCCTCGTAACTGATCCCGAAATTGGATACGATCCAAACGCCGTCGTCGAAGTCGTGCATCACGGTGGGGTTGACAGCAAAGGCAAAGCCCCCGTATGATGAGGCTTGGCAGATTATTTCTGATGCGGAGGTAAGAGAGCAAGTAACAGGTGAACTACTAAGACCGAGCTCGACAGCAATGCCAGTAACCCCCTCATTAGGATTCTGAATCTCGCCCAGGAATTCGCCGTTAAAAGACTTGCCCGGTGCAGATACCTGGATCTGGAAGTGAGTGTCAGTGGCTTTTGCGAACGCGGTTGTTGTTTTAGAGGTAGTGCTTGTAGTCGTTTCGGTGAACGGTGTATGAACCGTAACTGGACGAGTAACAGTCGTATCTACCTCCACCGTGGACGTCTTAGTTTCCAAGGAAGTAACAGTAACGAAGGACGTAATTCGGGAAGTAACTGTGCTAAATATAGAGAATTCTTCTGTCGTAGCGCCGAACTTGGTCGGAAGAATAATTGAGCTTGAGGTTTTTATAACTGTTTCGGTAATGCCAGGAATACTAAGTGTAGTCACCGCTGGTACAAATCCCCAGCAAGAACAGGCACTGGCATATGCACCAATGTCCACGCATGCTGAAGCGTAAGTGGGGACAACTGGTACAGCAGTAGCATTGCGTCTTCTGAGAACATGTGCAGTAGCATCAGTAGCATCAACCGTGCTAGTAATGACCCGGAGGACGGTTGTAGTGATTCCGATAACTTTTGTTGAAAGGGTGGTCCGATCAGTTTCGGTACTTGACTTTGTTATTGTTGAGCGAGAGGTCAAAATTTTAGTCGAAGTCCTTGTAGTATGAACTGTATCCGTGGTTTTAACCGATGTAGTAATATCATCAGTAGTCGTATCGAAGGAAGTTGACTCCACCGTTATGGTGGGACTTGTAATATCAAGTAGTGCAGACGAAGTGATAGTGCTATCCGGCGTGATAATTAATACTAAATATTACCACAGGAGACATCTTGGATACATACATTGTACTCGCGGTGCCCGATATAGTGACAGTGGAGAGAGCTTGAAGAGATGAGCAGTCGGACTGGGCCTGTAGAACTGCTGATGGACCGCGACAAGAGCCTGTTACAGCTTTGGCACACTGGTCAGCAACACAGACATCTCGCTCAAAGATGGCAGCAGCAGAGCACGCTGCTACCAAAATGGCGAATACGCTATGAGCGGAAACCTTCATGATTACCGTTAGCAAAACAACAAAAGCTCCGTAGAAACCGCGGGCACGCCCACCTTCTTCTAATGTGTTTGTTCGGGTTTTAGCGGCCATATCCCATCTAGAATACTGCGTAGTGGTGCAGTACGCTTCCTACCATTGGCCGCCTTTTCGCTCACGATCCCGATTCTGGTAACGGCACCCCTTACAACGTCAGGGTACGTAGCAGCCGCCCCAATATTTCCGTGGTGGATTCAAGACGGCATAGCTAATGAACACTCATTTTATCGGATCGTTGCAAGGATTTCAATCCCGCCCAGCTGCAGTTCTCTCCTTTGTTTCTCTGGGCTACGTGCTCATGTTGCACAGTCCTGAACGTTTTGGTATCCTCAATAATTTCTAAATCCAGCAATAGTATACACAACACGGTCGCGCTCGCGGTCGAGAAGTAATCGCCGTCGTCTTCGACCTCGCCAGCGGCAGCCGGCGGCGGTCATTTGTTAGAAAGTACATTTAATTTCGAGGCGTTTTCAGCCCTTTGTGTTGGGGCCGCCCCTGTTGGACCCCTATGAATAATGGCGTACAGCACTCCGTCCCTTCGTACAGTAGCTCGTAGGTCGGTGAAGACCCTTGTGATGTCTTTTAGGAATTGTAAGCGAGAGTGCGGCGGGCTGATCTCGAGCGAATACGGACGCCAAGCAGCCCTGAAAGCTTTTGTTATTGATTTGCTTAGAAACCTAACTTATCATCCGACATCACTTCTTAGTGTGCTAACTATGTCTGGATTTGTATATGCTTGTAAGGCCTATAAATATAGTTAAGGGATACAAAGTACAGAGTAGGGATACAAAGTACAGAGTAGGGAAACTGCGAATTACAATATTCTGAGGGTGTTGGCTGTACTTAGACAGTTGTACTGTAATCGCACCACCTTTTTCCAAATCCAGCTTGGTTTAGAGCGCAAGGGCCTCCATTAATGCAGCAGGCTCTTGGCATTTAACTCCTTTCGCGATATCTTCCATATGCGAGGATCTTGACGTGCGCCACAGGAGAGTATCATTGTCGCATCCGACATGTACGGTGCTACGCAGCCTTCCGGGAAGGAAAAAAAGCTACGGCACCAATGCTTGACTGTGAGGTTTCTTTCGCTTATTTAAGCTTCTTCTTAACCTTTTTCTTAGTACTGTGTCGACATTAACAACGGTACTGTAGTCCTAAGAAACTGGTCGGGGCGACTGCACTTTTAAATGTTCTTTGAATTTCCGACAATATGGCCATTTTCATATGTAATAGCTCGATTTCCTAATCCTCTCACAAATCAAAGAATTCAGAGCTATTTAACTCTGAAGAAACAACCTGATTCATGGTGTAGTGTTGGCGACATCCTGTGAAAAGTATAAGCATATGAAGTCTTGGTTAGAACACCTGAATCTCATCGTGGTAATTGAAATACATAAATATTTTAAGTAAGCAAATATAAACATATGATTATACTTGTATTCCGGTTTTCCTTTGCTACGGGAATTTTGATTGCGTGGAGAACGTATCCATTCTCCGCAGCCGCACCTCTCCCAGCAAAGCAGCTCTAAATAGAATGCAAAACCATGCTCTCTCCGCAATCCTACTTTCGATCACGAATATAACACCTCATTTCTTTTCGCCCCTAGCAAGTTCGGAGATAAAAGTTAATCTTTAGCGGGGCACATTCGACTGCCGGGCAAGATCAATTCTAGAAAGAATAGAAAAAAATTGATCTAATGAAATTGGCCAGGTCCATTGAAAATTAACAAAGACATGGCGCATTCTTCATTCCCCTTCTGCCCCTGACCGCGCTTACACCCGCCCCGAGCCCCTGATGGCGCAATCAATATACAGTACAATATATGAAAAAATATCCAGAGAGAGCTGCGAAGCGAGCGGGAAACTAGATGAGTGTATATCTGTATGAAACAGAGCATAGCCAGTACATAAACAAACCCCTCCAAAAACCATCCAATCTTAATCTCCAGGCCACAATTCGATTGATAGGTACCGACAGAGCCCTAACTTAAATCCCAAACTTAAAAATAGAATACCAAATAAACGGAAATAACTTCCGTGCACTACGCGAAAAAGAAGCAGGGGAGAAGATTCTATGGGGACGGGGAGGTTTAGAAAATGAATTTAGGCAATTGCGGACATATGTCATTTCCCTAGCCTTATAGGCAAGATAGTTTCCGCCCTTTCTCTATTTATACTCCGGTCCTTGGGGCTGTATCTACATACATATATGTGCATATATATACATAATATACAATGTGTATACACACATACAAATATATATGTCAGCAAGGTGCGGGGCAGGGACGAGCACCAGGGGAAAGGTGGGTAAATTCATCATAACATTTGATAGTACGTATTTCATCTGTTCTTTAAGTGTGAAGTGAGCGGGGTTTGTTGGTCGTATAGGAGAATGAGGAGGAGGGGTCAACTCGACAATATCCCCTCATTTCTAGCAACCTCTGTCTGGTTCCATCTTCTCTCTCGCTCTCAAAAAGAAACGTCACCTTCGATTCTACCCCGCTACCCACCTAACCCACAGAGCTAACATTTCTGCATTGGGAAGAAGCTGGAATAAGAAAAGAGAAAAAAACCTTTTTCCGTCCTCTACCCAAGTTCAATTCAGTTTCATATATTGGCCAGGCCATAACTCTTCGACTATATTTTTATTTTCTCCATTTTATCAAGATCTCCATTTCTTCAAAAACAAAAATATATAAAAAAGAAAGGAAAGATGCGTCTCCTCTCCTATGCCCAGACGGCGCTCCTCGCCCTTGCAGCACTTAGCAACGCCACACCCACCCTCCTGTCGCGCCAAGGGGCCACCACATCCGTATACAAGGCGCCTGGGAGTGGGACGTGGATTGAGACATTGGCGGTGCGCAGCAGCGGTGAGGTACTTCTAACGAGGCTTGACGTTCCCGAACTGTGGAGTTACGACCCCGTGAGCAAGGCCGGGACGAAGGTGGCGACCTTCCCCAACGCGGCCAGTCTCACAGGTATCGACGAGGTGACGCCCGACGTCTTCGCCGTCGTGGCTGGCAATTTCAGCGTCAAGAATATCGGCTTCAAGGCTGGGTCGTGGGCCGTCTGGAAGGTCGACTTAACCGGAGCCAGTCCCAAGACCACTCTTGTCAAGGCGTTCCCCGATTCCGAATTCTTCATTGGCATTACGGGGTTGAATAATGATACCGTGTTGGTGGGGGATGCCAGTAAGGGGAGTCTTCTTTCGCTGAGCATGTCGACTGGTGCGTCCAGCGTCGTCCTTACAGATCCGACCATGAAGGCTCCAGCAAACGCTCTGATCCAAGAAGGGATCCACGGATTAAAGTATTATGGTGGATATGCGTACTTCACCAATACGTTCGGGAATTCGTTCAACAAATTGCAGGTCGATTCGACCACTGGAAAGGCTGTCGGTGCTGTCGTTCCCATCTTGACCGCGGGTCTCAACAATCCTGAGTCCTTCTCTATCACGTCAGACGGAACGGCATACATTGCTCAGCTGGGTGGCAATAATATCATCAAGGTTACACCTGCAGGAAAGATGAGCACGGTGCTTGCGGCATCGTCATGCGATAGTTGTGCATTTGGAAAAACGGATAAGGACAAAGGCACACTCTACATCACTACTAATGGCGGGGCTCTTCTCACCGCCGCCGTTAGCCCGTAGGAAAGTGATGGTATTTGCAAACCAGTTAAATTCTATGAATATAAATATCAATATTTCTTTGAAATGCGAGGGATAGCCGCGGTAAATGATATTTGAGAGATTTTTCTAAAGAAATAAATGGAGGCTAGTTGATATAGCGAAGAATTTGAAAAGTTCAGAATGATGCTGAGGATTCCAGTAGATTGTACTTAAGCAAATATCAATGAAGCGCAGCAGGAGAAGAGAACTATGGAATGATCTGATGAAGGGCAAAGTAGTGATGTGCGCCAAAAAGACTTTTATGTCGTTACCACTTGATGTTCGCTGGATTTGTCACGATGTAAATGGAATGAAGATTTAGGAAATTTTTTGCCATTCGTCAAAGCACAGCTATCTAATCCAGCCACAACTTATTCCACTCCACTAACGCACATTCTCGCACATCTTGACATCTCGGACCCGGGATGAATATTGAGAGAATCTATTTCTTGGCACCGGCCTTGACAGCTGCCTTGGTAACCTTTCCTTGCTTGCTATGGAATTGTCAGCTTCTAATTACTTTTTAAAATGGGCTTGAGGCACTTACTCAGACTTCTCAACAGACTTGATGACACCGACGGCAACAGTTTGTCTCATATCTGTTCAACACATGTTAGATTCATCGAAGCTAGTTGAGTTCATGTGTTCAATTCTTACCTCTAACAGCGAAACGTCCCAAAGGAGGGTAGTCAGTGAATGCCTCAACGCACATGGGCTTGGATGGAACCATCTTAACAATGGCAGCATCACCCGACTTGATGAACTTGGGGGAGTTCTCAATGGACTTTCCGGTACGACGGTCAATCTTCTCGAGGATCTCAGAGAACTTGCAAGCAATGTGGGCAGTGTGGCAATCCAAGACTGGGGCATAACCGGCACCGACTTGACCAGGGTGGTTAAGGACGATAACTTGAGCGTTGAAAGACTCAGCAGCCTTGGGGGGGTCGTTCTTGGAGTCACCAGCAACGTTACCACGACGGATTTCCTTGACAGAGACGTTCTTGACGTTGAAACCGACGTTGTCTCCTGGGAGACCCTCGACGAGCTGTTCGTGGTGCATCTCGACGGACTTGACTTCAGTGGTGACACCAGCGGGGGCGAAGGTGACGACCATACCGGCCTTGATGACACCGGTTTCGACACGACCGACTGGAACTGTGCCAATACCACCAATCTTGTACACATCCTGAAGAGGAAGACGGAGGGGCTTGTCGGTAGGACGGGAAGGGGGGTCGATGGCATCAATAGCCTCGAGGAGGGTCTTGCCGGTGGACTTGCCAGCCTTGGTCTCCTTCTCCCAACCCTTGTACCATGGGCAGTTGCTGGAGTTGTCGATCATGTTGTCACCATTGAATCCGGAGATGGGAACGAAGGCAACACTCTTGGGGTTGTATCCGACCTTCTTAATGAAGTTGGAGGTTTCCTTGATAATTTCTTGGAAACGAGACTCGGACCATTTAGTGGTATCCATCTTGTTGATGGCGACGATGAGTTGCTTGACACCGAGGGTATAGGCAAGGAGAGCGTGCTCACGAGTCTGGCCATCCTTGGAGATACCAGCTTCGAACTCACCAGTACCGGCAGCAATGATGAGAATAGCACAATCAGCCTGGGAGGTACCAGTGATCATGTTCTTGATGAAATCACGATGGCCCGGGGCGTCTGAGAGGGGTTAGCCGCCGCGTCGGACTGCAGATGTGCCTGTGAAACATACCAATGACAGTGACGTAGTACTTGGGGGTCTCGAACTTCCAGAGAGCGATATCGATGGTAATACCACGCTCACGCTCAGCCTTTAGCTTGTCAAGAACCCAAGCATACTTGAAAGAACCCTTGCCCAATTCGGCGGCTTCCTATTGGGCGAGTCAGCATCCGCGCAGAGAGCATAATGGATCGCGACAGCGATGCAAAGGGAGAAATGAGTTCTGAAAGTGTGTGCGACATGGTACAGAGAAATAGTTGGGCATCAATCGACTGTTTCGCGTTGCCCTGACAAAAATTGTCCGGGCGCAAAAATTTTTGTCGATTGTGGGCAAGCGAAGAGGTTTGACCCCACCGAGGGGCAACACGAGCGATAAGGTGAGAGGGAAATGGAAATGGAAAAAATGTGCGAGGCGACCACAACGAAAGTATGCATGTTTCCTTACCTTCTCGAACTTCTCGATGGTACGCTTGTCGATTCCACCGCACTTGTAGATCAAATGACCTGTGATGAATTGTGAGCCGCGATCCTCGACAACGATATGGATGGAGTGGGAGGGGGTGAGGCTGCTTACCGGTGGTTGTGGACTTGCCAGAATCGACGTGGCCGATAACGACCACGTTGATGTGCATCTTTTCCTTACTGAAAGGGGATCAATAGTCAGTCGAGGATCGATTAAGATTGATGGCATCGCAGCCATGATGCCGTCGACGGTGTATCGATGGCAGATGGATGGCTGCGATGCAGTTTTGACTCACCCCATGATGGCGGTATTGTATTTTAGACGGTTTTATGTGTGGATTTGTGTTTTTCTCGGGAGAAAAAAGGTTGAATCTAGAGCAGAGAGCATTAGCAGATGTGATGCGAAGATGATACGGGTGAGATGAGACTCACTGCACAGAGTGATTGCTTGAATCAAGGTATGCGCAGACACTTCGTAAAAGAGAAGAAGAAGAGGGAGGCCCGCGAAGTTTTGTATCGCAGCATTAGCGTCGTTTGGGCCGTTCTCGCTACGGGGGCCAATCAGGACTCGCTAGGGCTGGAGGGGCGATTTGCCCCGCCAAAAGACCGGATTTAAGAGCAGGAGGGAAAGAACGAGTCACCTAGACAAGAAGAGTAATAACATCAACATCAACATCAACATCAACATCAACATCCACATCCACAACATGAGTCAATGAATGAATAGACGAATGCTGGGGTATTGCCACCAGTATTGGTAGTTTAACCTTCTCTATTCTACTATCTTCTACTATCTTCTTATTCCTTCCGATCCAACTTCCAACATTCCTCCTAACCTTCAACTTCTGCACTAGGCTCATTCTGCACGTGAATTGCAAAGCCACCAGCGCCAAAAGTCGAACCGCCGCCGCATGCACCTCCTACATCCATGTACTTTTTCTTTCCTTGCCATGTCTTGTCATTCCTTTTTTGATATTGAGTTTCCATCTTCCTCCAAGACTGTCTATTCCTCTGACTCCTCGAGTTCAAAAAAAAAAATTTTGACCTCGGCCTGAAGGTTGACTCGTATCAAATCGGGGCTGGATGAGCAAGACCAACGCCGGTTTGGAGCTACGCCTCACTCCCTCTCTATCAATTATGATTGAATCATTAGACCATGGTAACCAGACTTCAAACCCTTCGATTCTTCAGTTCATGCATTGGAATTTACCGTTTCATTAAGTGTCTTTGCTCCCATGCAGCTTGCAGCTCTCTTATAAGAACAAGCCCATCTCGGCCCCGCTACCGCTACCGTTATCTCCAGTATCAACCCCATCCTCACCGCCACATCCTCGATCAAAGAACCATGCAAGTAATAGTCTCGATCCAAACGTCTGTGCGATAAACCGGATCCTTTGTTTTTCGTAGGGATTTACATGCCGGCGGAGGCTCACGCGGTACTCGGTTCTCGATCAGCCTCGCCGGCCTGAGTCATCCGGGGTAGATAATACGACCTTGCTTCCCGTTTTGATTCCAACGAACAAGCAGCCAGACACCAGAGAATTTCTTGTCTCTTCTTTCTTAATCCTAGTTTATTAGGAGGCAAGTTATCTCACTCAGCCGCACTTCCTTTGGGGGGGCGATAGATGAAAGTCTTTGAGCCGCAGCAAGCCGTTTACTCCGCAGATTCGTGATATTCTACGCTCTTCCAGCTAGAACTAGAAGACCCATTGAAAAATCACCTAAGGGGCGTTTGGATATATCAAAATATCTACAGTTCTCTTTAAATGTTCTAGAAGATTCATATAGAATAGATTTTGGAGGTGGCGATTATATTAAAATTTTGCACCTCATTTTTGAGTTTATTACCCAGATAATATACAATGCAATACAGTATAGACATATATATATCCCTTTCATCTTGTACACCTTTAAAATGCTGTGCTCCGACCCATGCTTGATACTTGATTGATAGTTACACAATATATGAAAGAACCAGGAACCGTGAAGATTTATCATCGAGGTATATTTGGCGTTGAGTTTTTTTTTATTCTGGTTTGCCTTCTGCCCCGATTTCCTTCGACTCAGGTGAACTATCCTCGACGTCGATTGGTGTCTGATCCTCTTCTGCTGGTTGGATATCCTCCGCAGCTTCGTCACGTCCTTTTTCCCCTCCCGAAATTACCTCCTCGGCCTGCTCGGATGATTCTTTCACTTCTCGTTCGCTGTGTAATCTCATATCCCCGTCCAACCCATCTGCTTCAGAGGAAGAATCTTGGAGATCCATCTCTGCCCCATCCATATCTTCCGGCCTGGCTTCCCACCCCTCTTCCTCTATCCACTCCTCATCGCTGGAAGATCGCTCATCATCTATCTCATACGACTCCGCAACATCACTCGTCTCCCAAACTCCATCATCATTTGCCTGCGCCCCCTCCATCTGAAGAGGCCTTTTGGGAAAGTACTGAAACCCACTAGACGCCGGCTTTCCTTTGGCTACGGCCTTCTTAAATATGTCTTCGTAGGTGGTCACTCTTCTCACGACGGTTGGTCTTTCACTGAAAGCGGGAGAATTATCACCGTTGAAACCGTTGATCATTGACGCGATCCTGTATGCCTGGTGGATGAATTTTGATTCTTCGACAATCTTTCCATCCATAACAGGTCGTAAGCGTAATTCTCCACGCCTGCCACCGGCCTTTCCTGCCTCGATGGAAGTGTATAGCAAAAGCCAGTCGTTGACCAGAAGGGGTAGAGTTCGGTGTATTTCGAGGCCGGCAAAGAGATACTCAACATCTCTTACTTCTTTGGCTTGCTGCTTCTCTGTAGCGAGTTCCTCTGTGGCCGATTTAGAATGATTAAAAGCCTCAAATGCGGGCTCACGGCATATATCTTTCGAAATTGGTATCATAATTGATGGCGGAGTTTCTAGATCAGGGCCCAGCCTCACGGTACTTTTCGTTAGGAAATCTTGTATCTGTTTATAATAATGGTCCGTGAATTTGACCGTAGTTCGTCGTTTGAACCGAATATCAACCGCATTTTCCGGCAACATCACATCGGACTGGGTTTCCTGGACTACTGCTTGAATAGTTTTGAGGCGACCCACATTGAAATCATCAACCTCGAATACCATTTCAATGGGTGGAAAAGCTGACAAGGCGGCTGCGCCGACGTACCCAGTAGATTCTTCTTCTTTCGCTTTGATGAAGAATGGATTTGGAAGGAAACGCATGACTATCTGCTCAAGATGTTTGTTCTTTCTCAATTTTGGGTCATTCAGGAGGCGAGCATGACTCAAAAACCGAGAGAGATTAGGGACTCGAGCGGCGAAGGTGTGTACTGCGTCCTCGTTACCTAAAGGCTTGGTATTCTTATATGTGGGGAAGTCTTTCGAAAAATGATGCAAAACATTCCCAAAGAGGGCGGAGGTTTCAGTAAAAGGGCATGATACCGCCCAGTACTCTTGTCCATCTTGTTCTTTACTGCTGTTAGGTAGTGTGGAGGACGTCTGAACAGCAGAAGCAGAAACAGAAACAATGTCATTGTTAATTAATTGTTTGAACGGAGTTTTCACTTCGGGGAATTCTTTCGCCGTTGGAGCAGTCCATCTGACCCAACGTCGTAACTTATCCTGCCATGGAAGTTCTTCACTCGTGGGATAATCGACGAAGGCACCTTTTGTAGAGATCGGCTTACAAGCTAACTGGTGATCAACACGGCCCAAAAATTTGACGGACGTCAGAAGAAGCCTGCGTGCCAGGTCGATCTTCGAATTCAAAGTATTTTGTGCATCTTCAACGGAAGATATCAATAGCTATACAGAATTAGGAAGTGGTTAATAAAATGGGAGGTTGTCTCACATTCTGGCCGAACCTCAATGGAAAAGTATCAGTTATATGCCCCAATTGATCGAGCTTGTCAGAGTCAAAGGCGTTGGTAGTCCACCACGCCAGTCTTTTCTTTGATAATGGTTGTGCCAAGGCCCCCAAAGGTATAGTCTCCTTGCGAATACCATTTAGCAAGTCCTTTGTTGCTTGGATAAGTATTTCCTTCTTAGAATGCAATGTTGTAAATCGTATTGCACCCCGTGATCGATATACTTCAAGTTTCTCTCCCTCTAAATCTAGATACCTGTGAGATAATGATCTGAGGGCTGGGTTGCCGCCATCTATGATATATTAGCAGAAAGCACCGGTAAGAGGTATCAAAACATACGCAGTAGAAGTTCCAACTTGTCCCTGCGAGTTTCAATCTCGAACTGGCCAAGCCCTTTTTCTAATTCTGGGAGCTCCAGCATCCAACACTCTCGGAGCAGTCGAAGGATCACCCGCTGCTTATCCGTGTGAGATTCCAAAAAATATCCTCTTAAAGGGTCATTATCAAAATATTCGTCGATGTCAGAAACCCCAGGTTGCCAAGGGGTAATCCGCCGAATGTGTCCACTTTTTTTGTTCAACACCAGTGGTGGTTCAGGGGATTCTGGGTCCTGTTTTCCTTCAAAATCCTTCATATAGCTTTCTAATTGCGTAATTGTGAATCCATCTTGTAGCTCCTGTACCAACTCATTTATATCTTCCCACCTTCGCATGCCATCTTCACCGCTCGGTCTAAAAGAATCGATATTCGCATTAACTTCACTCGGCTCGGGCAGACCTCGCTCGTGATCTAGCTGACTTATTATATCGATGTGCTCTGCCTTGTGGATTTCGCTTCGCACTTTATGTGTATAGAAGTTGAATATAGAATCTCGCAGGACAATGACTTTGGCTGGAGCCCCAAGGCTTGTGTCGGGCAAATCCTCCACCTTCTCGCTCTTCGCAAAGCCGCGATGCCCATACATTCGTTCTGATGGCTGTCCATCTGTCCTTGCCGCCGGCGAAAAAATCCTCCTGGCTATACTTCCATGCCTTCGGAGGGGCTCGTCATTTTCATCTCGAAGGTCCCTTGAAGGAGTCCAACCGGGGCCTTTCCAGCCGGTGGATTGGAAGGCAATCTGATAGAGATAACCAGGCCGCCGCCTAACCAGGCTCCTCCGGCACCGCAAGCATACATGCGGTCCCGTTGTTGGCTTGACAATCATATATGCGGATGAATGGGTGGCTCCGTCAAGTTCATCAAAGTTCAAAATATTTTTGAAGGCACTGGCGCTCGGTTCGTTATGCGCCGAAGCGACCAAGGAGGAACGCGTGATGTCGCGTCTCCTAGACGCATCTATCTTTATCATTATCATTGAAAGCCCACACCTTAGTATGAACCTCAATCTAGATTTGAGCATAAAGGGACTAAGAACAATAGAAGACAGCTAGAATCAGAGCCAGTTGATACCGTCAAAGATTAATTACAATGCCTTCCGTGTCGCGAAAGCGCCGCATAGTATGGACTTGCATTCCCAACTCTGAATATCAATTCTAATGTATAGTTGTCTAGATCCAAGAGGATGACGACCAGTCTGAAGAAGAGAGAACTCAAAGTACCCAGCGAAACCGCAGAGTGCAGTCGGATTCTGACGATGACTCGGACGAGGCTGTGGATGACGAAGCTGGAGGTGATGAGATGGATGTTGACACAGAGCCAGACAGCCAGAAGCAAGTTGTGAAGAAATTCGTGCGGTATGCGCTAGCCTGCGAGTTTAAGAGGACGTCCATAAAACGAGCGGGTATATCTGAGAAAGGTTGGTCCCTGCTTTCTCCCCCGAAATCTTCATGACTGATTGTATAGTTATTGGGAAGCAGCGGGGGGATTTTAAACGCGTATTCGAAGCGGCCCAAAAACAACTGAGAACCAAGTTTGGAATGGAAATGGTCGAATTACCTGCTAGAGAAAAGGTAACCCTAAAAGATAAGAGAGGCCAGTTATTGCCTTGTTCCGTCTTCGTCTTCTCTGTATTCTAACTACTTGCAGCCGCTCAAAAATCAAAAGGCAACTCGAAGCCCACGGCATCATATATCCTGAGAACAATACTCCCTCCGGAATATCGTATACCTGAGATAATCCCGCCATCTATAATCGAGAGCGCAGACGAAGAAGCAGCTTATATGGGCCTTTGTACAGTTCTCGTATCTATCATCTCGTTGAGTCCCGACGGATCAGTCCCTGATCACAAATTAATGCGATATCTCCATCGAATGAATGCGGACAAAAATGCATGCGGGGAGCCTACGCCAATAATTATGCAGAAAATGATCAAGCAAGGTTACTTAGTCAAGGTTATAGATAAATCGGTCGATGGTGAGGAGGCTATCGACTGGCGAGTTGGTCCCAGAGGCAAAGTCGAAGTTGGCAATGAGGGAATCCAGGGCATGGTGAAAGAGGTCTATGGTGAGAGTGCCCCAGAGGATCTAGATAAAAGACTACATCGAAGTCTTGGAATTGAGATGAAAAAGTTTAGTGACACAAATGAGGATAATGAGGGAAATTATCAGTCAGGAGAGGATAGCCAGGCACTTGAGACGTCTGGCCCAAGTGCAATGCGATCTTCTGGAAGGAGACGAGAGGTTGTCAATGATTAATACTGTCTAGACAGCGTCAACACTGCAGTAAATCGCAATGAGCCCTGAATGAAATAATGTGTCCACGACTCTCATCACTACTCCAGAAGCGTCTAATAAAAATAGTAGAACCCCGATTCATGAGCCGTTATCTCAGCGAAAATAACATCACTCAAGCACGAAGTCTCTTTGAGCGATCCGCAAGAGGGACAATAAAAGTAGTATATTTAAGATTTTTAGGCCGAAGTTGTGTCTCCTCGTATACTCTGAGGCCTTTGGTTTCAATCCCCTGGATCTAGAGTAGTATGTTCTCCTCTTATCCTTGATTGACAGTGTCTGGCGCGCCTGTATATCCGACTACTAGCGCGTCGCTGTTTTTTCTTTATACCACGTACCATCTTCCGCGCATATAGTGCCTTCAATCCTGCACCTCCGGGGGCTTTCCAACGGGTTGTATCATCTTCTATGTAAGAGTCAGCTTCTTGTGAATATTTCTTGCTCTGCCATCAATGCCCATAAAATCTCCAGGTCTTTTCATCAAAACTTAACAAGGAAAAAGAAAGAACCAACCTCGACCATCTGTGCCCTAACCTTCTCCCTGCATTCTCCCATTCCAATAGCCATGTAGCTCAAAAGCGGTGGATGTCCGACGTAGCTAGCATAACTGTCTCTCTGGATATTGCTTGCCCATTCGAATTTTGTCGTATCAGCATGGCCGGTACCGACATAGCGGGCTTGGAGGGCCTCGAGTTGCTGCTGTGCGCGTAGTTTGTCTGCCTAGGCAGAAGTTAGCTAGAGCAAACAAATTGTGGGTAAATCACTTGCCATCTTGGTCTGCTGTGAGAGAAGAAAATATGGAGTATAAGCTTTGTCTCTTGGAGGTTGAAATCAGGGCGGGGATGGGTAATCAATTTTCCGAATTCGCGCTAAGGATTTTACCACGCCAAAGTTGATTGGACTCCCTTCTTTTCAACGCCAAAAAAGCGCGATCAACTTCAGACTCTTGAGAGATCACACGAGACAGGGACTAGTATTACACTGAAAGAAGGTTTATTGGCATTAATGCATGGTTCTTGAAGAAATATAACGCCATGGAGTGAGTGCTTCTATCATCTATGAATACACGTGAGCACACGTGACTATTGCTTCCTTCATTCCTCTTCGTCATAGCCAGGAGCAAAGAGACCAAGTGGTGCCTCTATATACGTTATTTACCTGTCTTTTATGTGAGCTCTCACTTACCAAATCTGTCAGGGTGGAA
This sequence comes from Haplographium delicatum, assembly GCA_037952705.1. Lineage (NCBI taxonomy): Eukaryota > Fungi > Ascomycota > Leotiomycetes > Helotiales > Hyaloscyphaceae > Haplographium > Haplographium delicatum. The sequence goes on from JAPZPC010000165.1 coordinate 19,740, forward strand.
CTTCAGCTACGAGCACACCATCCTCATAGAGCAGTATCATATCCCCTCTCTCTCGACCAAAGAATTGAGCAAGGGGAACAATTCAGGCAAGCGAAGGTAAAACTAGAGGAAACCCTTCAATCCATAGAGGAATTATATTCTTCTTCTAGAGCAGGACACCACAGTGGTCAACCAGGGTGTGAGAAGTGCGCACAGAAGAAGCTCAAGATCAGACAAGCATATCACGACTACTACCTTTGTTCTGAATCAGGGTCCTGGTCGCTGTGCCTCCCTCAATACCGAGAGGAGATTGAGAGAAGATTCAGTAACCCTGATAGATATTCGTTGGAAGATATACATATTTACTTCCAGTCCGCCTTACGAGAACATCTCAAGCTAGACCTCTGCACCACCTTGCCCACTGACTCTCACGAAAATTATGATCTCAAGCGCGCGGCAGCTGGATTATTTGAGAGTCAACAACCTCTAAATGAAATCCTCTCCCAATACACTTCTATGGTCCAACAGCAAGTCCAGAATCCCGATGCTGTGTCCTTCATGAATGCCATAAACGTCTCTCAGACTAAAGAAGAGAGAGCACAAATATATATCCAATACTACTGCAGCCCCAACTGGCAAGACAGTTCGCAGCAAAAGGCATTCAAGTTAAAATATGCTCGCATGTTCGAGAGTCTGATTCCCCACGACGAGGTAGTATCTGCCATGAAAAAGGAGGCAGGAGATACCCAATCAGATAAGATCTCAGAATTGCAAAGTCAATTGAGCGAGTTACAAATGGCCCAGAGTGCACACCTGAAGGCAAAAGCCAAGAAGACGGAGAAAGAAGGAAGATCGCAGGACAGACCACCAGGCCAAAACCTGGAACGTTGTAGCCTTGAAAGTTGTACTCGCTCTATCAACTTGGCCACGGATGATGCCATTGAATGTGCGCTTTGCCAGTGGCTTGAAACAAAGGGTGGGGATCGTGGCCAGTTCTACTATTGTTCTGTCGAGCACGCCAATGAAGATTTCGTAAGTATTCTCATGATTATTTCCCTTGACTTGGGTTTTAAGATCTAATGGTGGTGATTTAGGCACAACATGATCTTCAAGAACATACATGTTGCATGAGAACTCAATGCTACTACTACCCACATGGAACCCCGAGTGAATCACTAGAATCTGTCGTGGGAATCTGCCGAGACTGCGAATATGAAGGTGAAATCATATCATATTTCTGTTCGCAGGCATGCTATGAGCACAATCTGGTAAGATTGCATCCTATTCTTGTTTCAGGCCCTTTTATTAATGATTAATAGGATTTACATCATGAGAAAGTACATTTGCAATTAGGGATTCCCTTTAGTAGTTCTGATTATCTGGAGCTCTTCAGGTCAGTGGCAGATACAGAGTTTCTGGAATAGACTTTTTGCCTATTCCCTAAACCTGTAGTATATTTACTGTAAAAGTTTAAATATGTTTATCATTTCGATCGTTTTATTTTGCATTATGTGAGAACTCCGGAGTGTTTCGTCGACCTGGATAAGAAAGATCTCGGCTTTTAACGCTCGTCGTCCTCCTTCATTTCGTCCGCCCTCAAAATTCTAGTTAAACCGGCAATCTAAAACACCTTCATGCCTCAGCAACCTGAATTGTAGATTTAATTTTTTTGCAGACTTAGAATGGCCAAGAAGTTCAGAAATTTTGAGAGTAGATACAAATTGAACGCTGATTTCGGGCTAAAGAGTCCACTCAGAGCAGGATATTACGATAGAATCTAGTGCAGAAATTACGGTGCGAATGGATTTGGAGAGATTAGGATTGACTCAATTAGAAATAGAGCATGAAGGGAAATCAACGAAATGAATTATTTTGTAAAAAGGCTAGCATACATGCACATTAGTAAGTCATTCGCGGATTTAAAGATTCTACATATTTAAGGACTCCCGTCAAATAGTCTAATCTCGTCGGTAACATAGTCATCCAGGTTGATTTCGCGATCATGCCAATTCCCTTCATCATCTTTTAGCTCGACCTTTAAATAGGTTACAAGTCGTATGTTTCGAGCTTTTTTATTGTTCGCGAAGCGTGTAGAACCATAATTTAAGGAGCCATTTTTATTACCAAGCCAATCGTCGAGGCAGGTGTATTTGTGCTCCCATTTGCCGCTGCTATTAACTTGATCGGTTTCCAGGTAAACTGCAAGATCTTCGTAGCCCTCAGACGTGTCTGTAACGACCTTTTTGTTGTTTTTCTGGTCTTTCATAGTTAGAAAGTTCTTGGATTTTTTGGTAAACCCCATGATTTCCCTACATAATAACAATCATGAGTATAACTTTACATGCTAGGCATTGCATAACTTACAATAAAGTGTTATAAAGGCCTTAGACTAAATTCAAATGAGAAATAATTTAATTCACTATTTGGGGTATATCCCACTGTGATGTCTCTCTACACAAGTTGGATATGAGATAGAATAATGCTAGAGCGAAGTGAATTCTAAACGTGGGACAGGATGCGGTATTTATGTTTGGATCCTAGTAGTGTATATAATCTGACACCTTTCTGTATAGTACCGTAAGAGTATTTAACAGCTCGGTCAAAAATGGTCAGGGTTGGGCATCGACCCAGAAATTTATCTTCGGGCATCAGTTCGCTGCATATTGAAACTCCAAAGCCTTCCTAGAAGCGTCAATGTGCATGGTGATGGAATTTTCGGTAGCGATTTAATTACTGCAGAGTTACATAAACGGCATATGGTATAGTAGATAGTGCTGGATTTGGTTGGGCTCAACCCAATGGATTCATGTAGCCTGGCTAAGTTGGGCTTTTTCTAACTCATATGTTGGGTTGGGTTTTTCTTTCTGGACCCCAAATTCAACTCATCCTCTTTGTGCTGGTGGCGCCTCTGCCGTCCAGCTGAAAACCACTAGCTGCATATCAGGGTTTTGCTACAGTATTGTAATCCTACCATGATACTTGTTCAAGCTTTCTACATCTAACTAAAACAATTGAAGCGATCAGCACAAATAGCGACAGTCTAAGCTCAAGCCTGAGGGTACTATCACGGTGGGGGTGCCTGCGAGAAGTATGAATCAGCGACGTCGTTTGAAAGGAAGAGCAAAGGAGCGCGAAATGAGGCGGCTGGAGAGATCAGCATTCGATATGCCTGCAAGCAAGAGCTGGATGCCACCCAGGAATATTGGCTTTTGGCCCAGTTGATGTGCTTTGAAAAATGACTTGTGAGAGTAATGTAGCAGTTCTACCGCACCTTCTAAGTAATAACGATATCCTTCTTTTAGCTAAATCCGACTTTTAACCAGTGTCGTGGTGAGGCGGTACAAGTCCGCTGAAGGCTCGCCTAGAATCGTACGCCGTTCAGATGGGCCGGGCCGAAGCTAGCACAGCCGCGAGCCATAGAAGCCAATTACTAAAAAATAGACCGTTGAATGCTAATGGAGAGATTGATTGGGATGAAAGGATTACTACGTTACATTAAAGAATAAATGAAACCGTCAATACAATGGTTGCGGCGTTCGGAAATTTGAAGTGTGTTTTGGAAGACTTGAAGACGCAGCGACAACGAATCACACCGATCGAGAGCAATTTGAACTACAGTTTTTCAAACTCAGGAGAATTATAAGAAATCATTCTTAGATAGTCGATTTAAATTGTTTCAATTAGATCAGGATATCTCTATTCAGACTTTGAAAGAACGGGTTCTACAAAACCTTAATGAAATGATGAGGGAATCCAGTGAATTATGGCCCAGGACAAGGACTATACTTTTGACTCCAGAGTATTTTCAAGACCTAAATTTGTCAAAATTGTTAACAATCAGAAAGGGAATTGTCGGCCGTCTCAAAATTGAGGATACCGACATCACATCAAGCTTAAAGACAATTTCAAGGCTCACGAATACTAGCGAAGCTAAAGACTGGCTTGATAGAATCTTCAAAACCAGAGAAAATGATAGTCAATCCATTCAAAAGGAGCGAAACTCCTTATTCATGATTTGAGTAAGGGAATCGAATTGCAACATCAATACGAGGCAGCCAAGTCAACATGGAATCTATGTTATGTGCACTCGGCATTATATGAAAATTACTCAGAGCCAACAAGTTTTACGAGACTGGGATGTGCAGAAATTGTCTAAAATAAAATTATATTTCTACTGTTAAAGTGGAAACGGCCGACTATTGTCTGGGAGAGGAAGCTTCAGCTATTAAAGAGAAGCTGGATATTTTCAAGACATGAATATATGGTTAGTTGGCAATTAGGAAAAAGTACAACTCAGCGCCCTTTCCTCTTGAGGTTTAAATCTGATTTTAGGTAATGGTTAAAAGTGGCTTGTAACAAAAAGTTGCAGATACATCTAGTGCAGAAAAATCAAACTTTTGTTTGAGATTAAAAAGCACAGTTGGGAAATTAAGATGGTGAAGAAAAAGCAACGAATAGAATTCTTTTGTAACAATATTTAACACTGCATGCACAGCCGTAAATCATTAGCTCACCGAATCTGGTAAGCCATCGAAGCCAAGGGTATAAACCGTGACGCTGAAAAAGGTGTACAAACACTGTCTTTCCTCCAAGGTATTCCTCTCACTTTCCTGCATTCGCAACTTCTCATAATTCAGCTCTCACTACTCGTGTCTCCCATCTATGTATATCTTCCTCCCAGTGGCTACAGGTCTAAAGGTAAAATCTAAGCTGCATCCTCAGGCGCGACCTCGACCTCCTCAACTTTGACCCCATTTCCAGCTAACTTAGATGGACCAACTTCAACTCCTTTATCATTTTCTCCAACGCCGTTCTTCTCCTCTCCTGATACCTTTCCATTCGTCTGTGCTTCCTTCACAAGAGTGACGATTGACTTGGTCTCGGTGATGCTCTCCTGGACCGCGGATTTCACTGCCTTGACTTCGATAAGGATTTCCTCGTCTTTGGACTCCTTTGCAGCTGGAATGGCATCAATTGCTGCTTTGACACTCTTGACCTCGGAAATTATTTCGTCGTCTTTGACTTCCTTAGCCGCAGGAATAGCCTCAACAGCAGACTTCACACTCTTCACTTCGGCCAAAATCTCATCATCTTTACCCTCCTTAGAAGTAGCAGTTTTGATCTCCGCTAAGGTGGTCGTTTGGGTGCTGAGGGTGCTGATAATATCCTTCACAGAACCTTCGACGGTGCTAAGATCAACCTTCTCAGGTGCAGCTGCAGGAGCGGCAGCAAGTGCTTTTAGTTCGGTAAGATGAGTAGTGTGTGCATCAAGTGTAGAGGTAATTGGGGATAGATCAACTTCCTTGGCCGCTGGAGCAGGTGTTGAAACCAGAGTCTTAATTTCGGTCAAGTGTGCTGTGTGCGTATCCAATGTCGAAGTCAATGGTGCAAGATCAACCTCTTTGGGTGTTGGAGGAGGCGTTGAAACAAGAGTTTTAATTTCGGAGAGTTGTGCTGCGTGTGCATCAAGTGCAGAAGTAAGCGGTGCCAAATCAACTTCCTTAGCAGCAGGGGCTGGAGTTGCGACAATAGATTTCAATTCTGTGAGATGGGCCGTATGCGAGTCCAGTGTGGATTGGATTGGCGTCAAATCAATCTGAGGAGTTTCACTTGCAGGTGCAGGTGCAGGAATAGAAGAGATCGCGGACTTGATGTTAGCCAATTCAGCAGTATGGGATTCGAGGGTCGAGATGATAGGTGTGAAATCGACTTCCTTTGCAGCTGGAGCCGGGGTAGATGCCAGAGATTTGAGTTCAGTAAGGTGTGCAGTATGTGTATCAAGAGTTGTGGAGATTGGGGAGAGATCAACTTCTTTGGCAGCCGGAGCAGGAGTTTCAACAATAGTCTTAATTTCGGAAAGTGTCGCAGCAAGACCCTGAACAGATGTCTCTAATGAAGAGAAATCGACCTTCTCAGGAATAGGAGCCGGGGTTGTGACAGCAGTCTTAACTTCAGTGAGTGCTGCCGAGTGAGCTGTAAGAGCTTCGTTGGAGGACTGGACTGCTGCAAGAATTTCCGGTGATACATTTGAACTCTGGATTTCGGCAAGCGCTTTAGCGTGGGATGCATGAGACTCGTTAGACGCCTTGACAGCCTCCAAAATATCTGGGCTTATGTTTGAACCCTTCATTTCAGAGATAACTGCCGCAAGGGCAATTTGTGACTCGCCCACGGCCTTCAGCTGTGTGAGAACTTCTGGACTAGCATCTGCACCTTTGATCTCTGCTAAAGTGGAACTCAATGTGTTAATTTGAGTGGCCAGTCCAGAGAAGCCGGCACTAGTACCAGCTTCGATGTCAGTCTTGAGGGAACCCAGCTCCGATGTAATATTCTTTAGGGTAGCGGCAGTCTCTGCATTTTCTTTAATAATAGCTAGCTCCGCAACAATGCTTGCGAGGGTCGCTGCCTGGGAAGATAGTGCTGATCCAACAGGCGCTGGACCCTTCTCGTACAACGTTTGAACGTTGGCAGAGATTGTGTCCAATTTCTCTCCATTGATGGTCAAGAGTGATGTATCTGGAGAGGCAACCTTCTCTTGGACATCCTTCAGGTTATTTCCAAGCTCCACCAACGAATCCGTTATTTGTGACACAGCTGCCTCTACCGCGGATATCTTTTGGGTAGCTGTAATATTGGCGGTATCAACAAGAGTTGAGAGGTCGGAGATCTTGGTAGCTGTTTGTGTGTTGGTCTCGTCGATCCGTTGGGAGAGTTGTTTATTCGACTCGAGAAGCTTAGCTTCGAATGTTGATATATCTAATGCTGCCTTGAGTGAAGGTTGAAGTTGAGTGGCAAGATGGCCAGCAACTGCTTTGGTGAATTCCTCGTTATTGAGAGCTGCAGAAACGGCATCTGCAATAGCTTTCTCCAAGGCATCTCTGTCCTCCGCAGAAGTGTCTGGAGCATCGATTTTAGAGGGAGTGCCAGCCAATCTAGCTCTCAGTCGTGCGAGTATTGGAGGAGACATGGCTGATGCTATCAATGCTGGGAGGTTGTAAAGAAATTTGAAAAACGACATCCGTCCAGGATTCTGGATAGAAAGAAAGAGTGAAGAAATCTGCAGAGTCTTACGTTACATACCCACGCTCATGCCCATGTCGGCTGCCTACGCCCACGCCCACGCCCACGCCGTTGTGCTGCGTATAACTTTGTGCGTTGTGAAAAGGTGCTTACTTTTCACATTCGACTCTCCGACTTGGGATAGCTCATCTCATGGATGAAGTCGGTGAAGCGCTGTGGGGTAAAAAGTGGCTCGGGCCGCCAGTTTTTCCGCCATCCACGCAGGAAAATTTCCAGGTCAGGTGTCAAGCATCTCCCAATGAGATATGACAGTAAGCACGAAAGCTCCGGAAGTGGTTCATGCAGTCCAGAAAACCCACAAATGCAGCGACGGATGGCCGTTGTTGGTTTGGGATTGAAGATGTCAACATTTGCTGGGCCAGTCGAAAGTATTTTTTCTGCCGCGGAGGGTAGCATTGGGCACCGTTTGCTGTCCACGCATTGTGGACAGCTTCAACCAGGCGAACCATACGACAGCTCATTAATTTCCGGGCATCCTGTCCTATCATGGGCGTACAGTTGTACAGACAACGCATCCGGGATACATCGTGGGACCAAGACATACAGCGATGGAACGGCCAAAAGATATGAAAACCGCCTGAGGGACAGGATTGAGGGTGTGATGAAACGCCTTTCGGAACCAGATGAGACGACTGTTGTATACATTGTTCTGTACAACAATTCAACAGTCATCCGGCGCTTAAAAGAAAAGCAAAATCAAAGTATATGCAAGAATGGGAGCACACGACGGAACGTTGAAAAATTATGAAAGTCGGATAAGTCGATCTCGGGAAGGGCCGAGGCTCGGATATTTGCCCCTATCAGGAAGTCGAAGCGAATCCAAGCGGCATAAAATTCACGTGAATGTGATATTTCAACGTCAAGGATTTCTTCCATTCATCTGGAGGGTTCTATTTATTTGAGATATATTCAGGATCGCCGGAACAATTGCTGAATATCGATTTAGTATTGGTATAAACCTCATTTTTTTTATTTGGAGAGTTTTTGGATGTGTGCCAGCCCAGGCTTGATCTTGGAATATCAAGGAGCATTCCAAAAACTTCTCCCCATGCACACTTTACCTATATAAATTAAAGCAGGATTGTCTTGACTTCAGAATATTCAACCACATCATAACCTCCGGTTCCCGCCGTCATCAAAAGCCTCTTTCACCCACTCACGTGACCATCTAAATCCGGCAACCCGAAGGTCAGATTGACTCTTAGCAGTCTATACCTCTCATAAGATAAATCAAATTGCTTCTCCCAACTACCCATAGGATTCCAAGCCTTATATAGTGATAAGAATAAAAACCCGAAAAAGAAACTTTATACTCCTCAAGGGAAGGGCAACCCTCACCCATCGGAGAATGTGGGATTAAAGGATTACAAAATATTCAAAACCTCCCCAAAAAGGGCTTTCTTGACACCATGGCGAGCGAAAATCTTCAGTTATTCCCAGCCCGAATAAAAATGACTGTTGTGCTCTTCAATCCCGAAATCTTGGCATTGGTCTCCTTGTACGAATGCTTAATTCGATCCCTGCGCTCTCAAATACTTCTACAACAAGCGCAGGCGGATCCCATTCTACGGTTTGATGGGGCAAAAAAGACCCAGAGTGGCTTCCTAATTCATACATCGAAACCATTTTTAAGGATCGTCGATTCTCTGCAAGTTCAAGGATCCAGTCATATGAAGACTCGTCCATCTCTTCGACTGATGAATTGTGCTGGGCGTATCCATCGTCCTTCACCTTGATATCTGATGGGAATATGCTAAAATCCATATCAAATACGAGCTTTTGGATACAATTAGCATGACAGTTAATGCCGGGGTGATAACACTGCTCTTACCACAAATTCTTCTAAAGTCTCGGGTAGCAAGTCGTACAGCCCATTGGGACGAACACCCCATGGCGGGTTAATAAAACAAGACGCAGCTACTGTGAGATGCTTTAAAATAACTAAGCTGCTGAGATTCAGTCGACTCCCGTCGTGAAATCTCAACTTAAGAAAATAGGTTGCCAGCGTCAAGCTCGTTAACTTCTTCGAGAACGGGGCCAAGACTTTCAAGACATGGGATGGCGAAAATGGATCCTCTACCGTAACCGTCGATGATTCTGATTGATGCGCATATGATTTACTCAATTTGGAGCTTCGTCGTTGCAGAGGTATGTTGTAGTGGAGTGATGTCAAATTTGGTGAACAGCGCAGAATTTCCTCGAGCATCTCAACGCTAAGAAAAGAGCTTGTTAAATCGAGATGCTGAAGTCTGTTTTTAGGACCAGTGATGGCTGTCAAATCCACCACGCAAGAATTTAGTCGTAGGCTACGGAGTTTTGGAAGAGCAGCAAGCGTTGTGAGCTGGACAAACGTTGGATTGCTGTCGCTCAGGCTTACTTTTTCCAGACTGTTTCTTAGGGGTATGGTTGGTGATATAAGTGTCTCGATGACTGATTTGCCTTTGGCCCCCTCCTCGGATACAGAAATCTCCAGTAGATTTGGAAAATACTGAAGAAAATTGGTCATACCTGTTTGGTGAAATTTCTCCAAATCACCAAACGGCGAGTACCACGATATGGAGCGTACGTCATAGCCATAGGCCGGATTCTCCTCCAACGTCCGTTTGAGTAGATCCACTCTATAAGAAGGAATACGGAATGCAATTCTTTCTGGAATCGAAGACCGTACAATGTAATACAAGGCACGGCACGTCCTGGCAAGTTTGATCAGGTCGTGAGATTCAGCCGGGCGACCTGCACGATCCCTTCCTACAACAAGAGGAACAATTAAGTTGATGATATCGATAGGAATCTCGTGAAGCTTCATTTTTTTAGTCAGACTATTGATGAGAGTAGAAGGGAGAAGGCGTGTGGAAGTGTGGTAGGTATGAAAATAAGGCTAGGTCAGCTGACAATACCTAGCGCTGTATTAACGGCTTCTCGTATGGCCTTGACCAGGCAGCGACAGCCGGCTCTCCACGTTCTAATATTTCTTCCAATGTGAGTTTATATCCTAGAATCTGCCTAGTTAAAACTTCTGCTAGCAACTTTACTCTGCGGCTGACCAGGAAAGTAGCGTGGTTTTCCCAGTAGCGGCTTGCGTGGGTAGAGCCCATTTAGCATTCAATTGACCCAGGTTATTTGCTCTCTGATCAAGTTTTGTGTTTTGAATGCAAGTAAGTTCTTGATTTCCCCTACCTCCATTACTACATCTGATTCTGAAGTAGTAAATATCTGGCATATTGATTTCTGACTCCAATAGAGTAGGATCCACTTGACCATAGAGAAGGAGAGCCAGCTGGCACTCCAAGAGCTGATGTACTTGTTACTCTTATGGATGGAAGTTGACTCAAACATTTTCACCGTGAAATACTGGATTTTCTCGCTACAGGGGATATTTGCAGGCTGACAAGAAAATCATGGCCAGGCATAGTTAATATTGAAGAGCAGTGATTCTTCCTTCTTTAGCAAACCTCGGAATCTGTCTCTTTAATTTCCTATTTTTCAAAGTGAAATTCATTTTCCTATCTATTCTTCCAGATTCTCGGCAATTGTGTTAATATTATGGCAATTCTTGTCTCCTGCGCCGCTGTATGCTTTCATTTCTACTCGGGTTTTGAAGTTATGAGCCGTTGATCCAGTTTGGTTTCCGAGAAGATAAAACTTTTAAAATACTGCTTTGGGCATATTTTAAATTTCAAGGTTTTTCAAATATTTTTGCGTTCTTTCCATATGTTATTTGTGGAGGTGTTTTCACTCTAGGTGAGTCCGTTCGTCTACCGCATGTCGGTATCGGAGTCTGTGCGCTTCTAGCTGGGATGCAGGTGCTTCCTCATCTCTAAATAGCGAGTAGGCATGGCTCCGGACTCCGTTTCTTTGGGCCGGCCGACTGGCCCGGAAACTAGGGTGATTCGGATAAGAGAAATGCCTTTATTAAAAACACCACGAGTAGCATTGATTGGCTCAGGTGTACCGTTGTGGATCAAAGGTCTCACGATCTTCTTGTTAGCGAGAAATCGCACCTTGACATTGTTGAAATCATAGTCCTCTCTCATTTTGAGATATGTAGTCTTGAACCGAGAGATGTCGCCCTCTTTCAACATCACTAAGAGTGGCTTTCCGGCCTCTAATATATTTGAGGTCCGGGAGACCGAATATTCCGGGCGAGGGGTGTTCGCCCTACAACATATTCCAAAGGGTACCGTGTTGTTAGAAACGTCGAGGCCTGCGGCGTGGGTTATATACGACGAATATGCTAAAGAAGTATGCGCTCAATGTCTTGCATACGACCGTGGAAAGCTATGGAAAGTCCGCGACCCTGCCAAAGGGGTGGTCTTTTGCTCTGAAGACTGCCAAGTTGCCTGGCTCAGAGACATGCCAGAAGATGAGAAGATTGCCCATGAAGAGATTCAAACATTGCTAAAAAAGAGGCGCAAAAACTTCGATCCACCCACTAACAGTTATATTTCTTATCCATCGATTGAAGCCATAGAGCATCACTGGGATGCCACTGAGCTTATGGCAGAGGATATTAGAGCTTGCCGTATGTCGGTAGAGCCAACTAAAAAGCAACGCAGAACCTTACGTCATGTGCAAGACGCTGTGATTGAAGAAAACTATGTGATATGGTATATGTTTCAAGGCTTGATACACGCCATGTCCTCGGCGGAGAGCTGGAAATGCGTGGAGCAACTTGCTGTAAACGCCCAACCATACAAAGACTTTGCAGATCTCGCTCGCAGCAGCAAAGCATACCTCAGCCTACTTGCAGTAGTGCCGCAAACACTTCTTCCTCATGTTACCCAACCCGTCGTCTACTCACTTGAAGTACATAGCTCACATAATGTCTTTGGTCTCCGGTCGCTAGACGAGGGTGGAGAAATTGGTGATGCTGGCAGTGAGTGCTTTGGCTACGGTCTCTGGCCTGTTGCAAGCTATTGGAATCACAGCTGCGCACCAAACGTTCAGAAACAGCGTGTAGGGAGAATGTGGCGATTCTGGGCGAACAGAGATATCCCGATAGGCCAGGAGCTATGCATCTCGTACCTTGGCGGTGATGAGCGGAGCTTAGATGTTACTGAGCGCAGAGCAAAGTTAAAGGATATCTGGGGATTTGAGTGTGTTTGTATCAAATGTCTTTATAACGAATAGAACGAACTGGCGTACACTGGATAGTAATATTATTAACAAAGTTTAGACACCGGGTTGATTTGCTTATTAGATTTTGACTAGAGTTTAGTGGAGACAAAACTATAAAGAGAGGAAAAAATGCAATATCATTTAAATTGAGAATTTCTTTTCAGTCCTAGTACCATCTACTATCCAATAATTCTTCATGACCTTGAGTTCTATCAAGAGATCTACTCAGAGGGGAAAGGAAATAATATTAAGAGTTTAAGAAATACCAATTTCTAAATGCTTTTGAAAAATAACCTGACGCGAATTCTATATCTATAGTACATTTTAAACGCAAATCCTGCAAGTATCACCTCCCATATTTAAAAGTTCAATATATACAAATTTTAGAACCGCGAGTCCAATCTCTATATCTGGAATCCATTTGGATTATTCCTTCCTATAAGTTCCAAGAGCCAGGTGCTGGAACTAAAAGGGCAATAATGAAAATGCATAAGGGATCATTGCCATCCCTCTAAAGCGAAGTTCCCCACGTCCCTTGATCCAACACGAGTAACGTAAAGTCTAATCCTACGGTGCCTCTTGCTCTGTTTGAAATCCAGGTGCCCGCATTTGGACCTTCAACGTAGTATTTGGTCCCGAATGGAATGTTATTTCGCCCATTCGTCAAGAACGCATGTGTTGTGTTTACAATCGCCTCTTAAACGGTAGTGGAAGAAGTTCCAGAGACTGATATATCTGGGAGGATATGTTAGTAAGGATTCGGGTCGCTGCCGAGGGAGTGTACCCAGATATAAGATAGTAGGAGGTGCAAAAGAGTAGGCATGGGAGACAAGACTTACTCCAATCTGAAAGGCCCCAGTTAATCTGACTGCCAGCATAGGATGTATCGTTAAGAGGGCCCGCAAATGGCAATCCTGCCTCCTGCATTTGCGAGAGATGCCAACTCGACTGCAATTCCCACGCCTCTGAAGGAAACGTTTTCAGGTCTAAAAGTACGTCAGAGTATGATGTATAGAATACGTTCCAAGTGGAACTTTTGCCCTAATTATATGTGAAATGAGTGCTTTCATTCACTGTTGCGCCATCTAGCTCCAGTATGTCATCGTAGATTGCCTTTGCGAAGGAAGCGGCTACAGTAGAATAGGTAGAGTTTCTAGTAAGTTTGCTAGCAGCATCAAGACCTCTATTGGCTTGGACGGCAAGAGCAGTTTGATTAGCAGTTTCAGCGATAGAGTCGAGAGAGTATGTTACACCATTGACTCGAGCCAGTACCGACCAGGTGATCTTTTGACAGCCCAAAACTCAGGCTGCGCTGTGGGAGCATCCTTAAGTTGACCGCTGGGCACCCATGTTGATAAAAATGGACTTTGACGGCGAGTGGGTACTATGGCAGGCTCACGCTCCCAGCAATCGAAAATTCTAGTAGAGTCGCAAGGGCGAGGACAGGTACAAGCACAAGCACAAGTGTACAAGTAATGTCCAGTGCACGCCGCACCATTTAGTTGGTTGATAGAGTGCTAACTACAGTTGGTAGTTGCATATGCTTACATTTCGTAGTCAGTGTCGTAGTGGGTTAGGCTTGAAATTCTGAGAGCCACAGAAGCAAGCAAGTGGCTGGCCATTTTTATAGCGATCAGCGTTTTGGGATTCCCATCATAGTGATCAGCGGTTAGTATATCTGACGGTTCTACTTCCCCTTCATTACTCCTCTACCTGCCTCAGTGCAATGCTACCCTTGTGGCGCTGTATATTATCATTGGTCGGCTAACTTTTCCAAAGGTGTAAGATGAAGCAATGGACAAGTTATATGAAGTCAATGTGCAATTCTAAGTCGCTACCATCCTTCCCGCAGTGCTTCTGAACGGCCAAGCCTTTCCCACGAGTCCTAAATCCCCTTTTTTGATTTTTTTTAAAAAAAAAGAACGAGAGGTACCTCGGCGGGAAAGCGGCAGTGCGACGGGCCCTTATTAGTCTAAGCCACATGAATGTTCGGCTCGCCCTAAGTATGAGGACGAATAAGATTTCCCTGTGCCTCTGTGCCTTCATCTACCATTACATACTTCCATCATATTTATTTTTTAGTGCTGTGCTTCTCTGCCGATGTAGGGACAATAGAGCCGTTGATCCTCGACAACTGCTAGTTTGAAGGCTGAAATTCATGACTCGAACCAGTTCACTTTGTCAATCTCAGAAAGACAATTCAACCTCAGCTGAGCAAATCCTAGGAGGATATGCCAGCACGTGTCGGCTCTGTATATCGATCTTGCAGCTCTCTGCATAGAAAGCACAAATATATTCTTATTCTTGCTAATGATTTCTCTAATTAGTTAGCTGGTGGACCTTCCTATTGTTTCTTACTTTCCCCCTTGTCCCTTTTCCGTACTTAATATCGGATCAGAACCATCCCCATTGGTCTCACGGAGCCCACGGGTGAGTTTAGTTTATTACAATCCTCAAATTAGTAATATGTTTTATATGTTCTTTCTTAATATGTTTCTTCTGTTATGCTGAGGATTTCGGCGCACTACTCTCAGCATCTTTTGCTTCAGCGCCTGCAACTCCAGTCTCCTCTGAAACCACATGCTCTGCACCACTCTCGATCTTCTTCTTTTCCACCTTTCCCTTCCCTCTGGGATCAACCCACGACGTTGTCTTATTAACATGATCGACGAAATAAATTCTCCACTCCCTGGTCGCCATCCTTTCATTACCCTCCTCCACCTCCTCATCCTTCCACCTCGAATTCCCCACAGCGTCCTCTCCCGAAACCTTCATTTTCACACCTTCACCATCCTTCTGTCTCACCCCATCTGGTTTATCCCTCCAAACCTTCCTCGCCTCCCATCCGTCCGGTAGCTTCTCCCCATCTAAGACGGTATTCTCCCCCGCTAGACCCTTCTTCCTCTCAGCCTCGTACGCCGCCGTCGGCGCGGTGGCCTTGTTCGTGCGCGGGTCGACCCAGGTCGTCGAGCGCTTGTTGTGGTCGATGAAATACTCACGGCCTGATGCGCTTTTGCGTTGTTCCCAGCCCGCGGGGAGGGGAGGGAGTGGGTGGGGTAGGGTGAGCTTGGTGGGGTATTCAGGACCGCCACCCATGTTTGCTATCGACTGTTTGACTATTAACAGTTTGACTGTTGCGGTAGTTATGAAGGCCCTGAGCGTCTTCTGGGTCTGATATAAGGTATGTGTACTGTACGGGCCAGTTGGTATCAATGCAAGGCAGCAGCAACAAGTCCGAAGCTGAATCCGAACCCGGTAGCCTTGTCCAACAGCCCCTTAGAAGAGAACACCGGGAGGCAAGGCTATGCGAGTAACAACCTTTAAGTTAGAGCACACTCGATCAAGTAGCGATAGGTTTAATCGGCGATAACTCCCAGATAATGTGATCAACTTCAAGTCGCACTCAAAAAGAAGATCAAAGATTCAAGAGGTTTATCGTATCGTATGCACAGCCTCTTCGCCTTACTTGATGAGCGGGGTTCGGCCTAAATAGGGACGTGACGTACAGTAAGTCGTCTACAACTCCCGTAGTGTGGTACTGTGCTGGACGTCCGGTACTGTGCAATTACTGGCTGCCTGCATATGTTGGTGGGTGGCACAAGCCGCATCATTCTCGCCCCCGCAGCCACTAAAATTCAGGAATCAGGCTCCAGGACTTTCTAATTGTCCGATTCGAGCCAAAAATCCACTGAGGACAGCTTTGTTTCAAGACTACGAAATATTCGTATTTTCCTAATTGGATATTTCTGATAGATATGTTTGTTCTTATAGATTTTTAGGACTCTTTTCGCCGGCTAATACGTGTTTGACTCGTTCGGTTTGGGGTCCAATTAGTTAGCGGAGTATATATGCCAATATACATGCAAGTTGGTTATCGATATTGATTTTGTGGTAAACAAGCTATTTCAATGTTATTGCAACTCTGGACTAGAAATTGCTCCGATCACGGATCTTCTCATATAATCACTTCATGTATTTCATCATGATATCTAGCCTCTTCAAGGGGTATGCATTACTTAATCCGCTTAATCAACATCAGGCACCGGCAGATGGTTCAAAAGCTTGACCTTCCTCCCTAGCGCCTTCAACGCCTTCAAAGCATTCTCGTCGCGCAACTTCTCTGTGTCCTGTTGATTCACCAATACAAAATCGTATCTCAGCATCTTGCTTCCTTCTTTGACACCGTATTTTTTGGCCGTCGCCGCGTCGACAACCTCGAAATCAACGATTAGGGATTTCTTTACTCCGAAGACCGCATCCGAGCTTTCGTACGGGTCGTTACGTATGTATAATGCACTGAAATATTAATGTTAGAAGGGATTGCGTGGCATGGAGAGGGGTAGGAATAGAAGAACTTGCGCAATTGCCAGGGGAAATTTCGAGGCAGACAGAAGGAAAAGAAGATGAAAAAAAAAAGACAGAGAAAAGGGGAGGCCTACGTAATCAAGTGATCCCATCCCTTCTTCTCAAACATGAAATGCATATGCGCCGGCCTCCATGGGTGCCTCTTCAACAAGTCCAGTAATTTTCCCACTGGTCCGTCGTGTGGAATGGGGTAGGAGACGGGGACGATAGCTCGGAACCAGAACACGCCATCTTTATCACTCTTAATCACACATCTCCCATCTGGTCCATCCCTATCTGGTCGTTGCACGTCGTAATGTCCCGTACTATCCGTTTCCCAGATATCAACCTTCACGCCTTCGATCGGGTTTCCTTTGACATCCTTCACTGTGGCCACCACTAGACATGGGTTCCCCTCCGGGTCTCTTGACAATGACTCCCCATGCTCAATTGTCTCTGCCTCGTGGGTATGGAAGGGGCCGAGGACTGAGCCTTCGGTGCTCATGGGGGGTTTAGGGTGATCGATGGCGTCGACAAGGAGGGAGAGGCCGAGGACGTCTGACAGGAGGATAAATTCCTACGTCTCCCACGTCAGCACAAATATCCCCAATATTTTCGATTCTTGCCAGAGACCGGATGAAAAAAGTGGTCACAAAACATACATGTCGCACATCACTACTGATTTGCCCAACCTTCACCAGGAAATTCAACGCCGCCATCCATTCGTTCGTGCTCAACCGTGTCTCGCGCGCAAAGTCGTGGAGGTGCGTCACCAGTCGCTCCATTACGTATGTGATGCGTTCGTCATCGCCCTGCGAGTTGATTATCACCGTGTTCTCGGTGATGTTGTCGATGGTTAGGTCCATCATTGGAGGGGGCTTGACATGTGCATGTGCCATATTTGAGAGTATTTGGTCCCGATGTTTGAATTGGTAAAAGAAACCCCCTCGGGAGAGCTTATATATCTAGGACGGAAGCTGCAGGTGGGGAAAAAGTAAGGTCCGAGGCGGGGTTCCTTCGAGCTTTATACGCTTTCCTCCCTCATACAATCCCCCCCAATTGAGTAACAAAATGTGAAACTGATGAAAATAATCGTAAGATATATTTCAGAAGTCCGTGGAAGAGCAGAGCCGTCTCGTCATAGAGAGGGCTTAGTTTATTATTTTATTATATATTTCTTGGTCATGATTGGAAATAATCCTTGGTGATATGATCTTTTGCTGTGTTGCCCAAACCCTTTCCCCGCCACCCCGGTCTAAACGTTTCCTTCGATCGGTCCCCTGGGACGGCAAACCTAAATTGCGGGGTATTTTCCAAATTCCCTTTTCCCAACTGAATGGATAAGATTAATCCCGGGCGTCCAGCTGTTTGGGCGCACACATGGTTTCTCCGGGCTGCGTAAGTGCTAAACTATGCAGGTCTATTGGACAAACCCATTCCGAATATTACGGTACCGTTCCGTAGTCCTGAACCGGAAAAGTACGGGACTGTCGGTACTACAGTCCCCTCTACTACACACACATAAACGGTAATGGCGGATATTGCGGGTGCGACGGGGATATAAGAAACTAAAGGGCGAACTATTGGTTATCCTCTCTGTTGGGGAAAAAACCATTTCCGGCTGAGAGAAAACCGAATCCGACAAGAATAATCTCACATCAGCACGGCTTCTTACTTCTGTATTTGATAAAGAGGATACGCAGTTGTGTTTCTAGGTTTCTTCTCTATTTGCGCAAAGTCTTCCATTCGGGCTGGGAAGTCATAATAATACTTTGTGTGTGTCGTAGACTTCAAGCAGCTTTCCTTTATGTCACCCCCTTCTTCCTATCTCTTCATATTTATTTCGCTTCCGTTTGGAAGCATCATATTATAGTATTACCAAGTTTGACAATTATGGGATGATCCAGTGCTGATCACATGATTGGAGCAAGTCGCCGTATTGCGATATCTCTACCCAAAGTAGGTAGATTTCAAGGATAAAATTGAACATATTTCATACGTTTCACAAGGGCAAGAAGTTTATTGTGCCGATGAAAAAATCGAGCCAAGCTTTGTTATTCGTTTATTCATAGAATATGTACATACAACCGTCCATCCACCGAATCCGCTGATCCCTTATTCGACTACATACCTGGCGCTCAAAAGCTCATAACTAGTTAAAGAACACAGACTCGCTGAAAGCGATTAAGTGTGGCCGACCAAGCCGGTTTGAGGAGCATTATCTGGGTTTGTGTTGGTTCCAGCAAATCCCAATGCAGTGTTCCACGCATCAGCGGTGGTAGCATCCTTGGTACCCAATGCAGCGATTTGGGTCTGAGCGGCGGCGGCGGCGTCTTTGGCGGCCTGGTTGGCACCGCAGACGTTGGTCAATTGATCATGGATTCGGTTGGTGATGATGTTTGGGTTAAGAGCCTCCTCCTGGCCCTTGTTGACCAAGGGGTCGATGGCCTGGAAAGTGGATTCTGTGGTGGCACGGCCATCGAGACCGGCTTCGAACTTAATGGTTGGGACGCAGAGGCCGAAATCGAGTCCTGCAATGGTGGAGGCAACGAATCCGTCGAAGTTGCCAGTGACGGCGTTAGTGACGGCGCCGAATCCAACACCGGGGGATGTGCAGAGAAGAGTGCTTCCGCTTCCGGTGCAGGAAGATGCGCTGGAGCTGGAGCTAGAGCTGGAGCTCGCCACAGATGAGGCAGAGGCGGCGGATGCAGCAGCAGTTGAGGCCTGGAAGTCGTTAGCATTTGGAGTCTGGAGTTGAGAATGGTTGGAAAACTTACGCCTAGTGTAACTGTGACGAAAGTTGTTCCGCCACAAGATCCGGAGTTGACGCTGGAAGCCGAAACAGCGACAGCTGGGGCGGCTGAAACGACGGACGCGGCGCCAGAGGATGAAGAGTCCTCACTAGTAGAGTTGCTGGCGGTGGCAGAAGAAGCAGAGGAAGAAGAGGCAGCAGCTGAAGATCCAGATGCAGCGACAGCAGTGAGGTTACTGAAACCTTGGGCACTCATGACTTGAGCAACGCTCAGGCCAACAGCGTTGAATGGAGTGGTTTTTGAGGTGTTGGAGTTGGCATTTTCGAGAGCTGACCCGCCAACGGCTGGGTCGACGAGGGGAACGACTCCACGGAGAGCCGCAGTGGTTGGGAGAGTTGGATCCGAGCAAATAGATGGGATGGAAACAACGAAAGGATTGAAGTTCTGCTCGGCAGCGACAAGGCCAACTGCAGCGGCAATAACAGCGGGATCCGTGCCGAGCTCAGAGACAATTGAGTCGGCCTGGGTAAGCTTGCCACATGGGTTGGCGGCCGCGAGGAGGAACTGGACGGAGTTACCGGCAAGAGTGGCAGCTTGACCGGGTTGTCCAAAGTTACTGAGGGCTGCGATAGCTGGAATGGGCACTTGCTCCTGGCCAAAGCGAGCTTCGGCAATGGCCGCAAGAAGAGCGAGGGTGACTGTCCTAGTGAACATTTTCGATTCGTGGATTGTCAAATTCTTCAAACGTGATATATAGAAGTGAAGGGTGGTTAAAAGTGGTCCGGCCGAATGTGAAAATTGTTGTAATGAGTGGAAATGAATGTGAAGTTCACAGAACTGTAATGAAAGTGTAAAGCGAACTGAAAGGAATGAAGATAAGATGAAGATAAGATGAAGAGAAAAGGATACTTGGGACGAGGCGAAGTTATATATGCCCCTCCACAGAGAGATCGGGCAGGTGGGGACGAAAACCCTCAGCCTCTCTCCCTGCACTCGTCTGAACTTGTTCTCGTCATGCGATATTCCTAGCGCTCCATCTTACCGTAGATCATACAGACAGGGTACCATGATCAGATAAAAAGATCAGACGGCGCGTCCTCGTTTAGAGGCTGGTTCTCTCTGTCAACGGTTAGCTGACGCGATTAAACCGTTTTGGTATGGTCGAAACCTCGACGACCTGCCAAATGCCAAATGAAAAGTCGAGTGAGAGTACAACTGGAAACTCGAGACGTCTGAAGAAACCTCGCGACTTGAGGCGAAGCGAGAAAGTGGCTTGGCCAGGGGGCCGTTGTTTGGGCTGCTCGGGCTGCAGCCGAGGCGTTGATTGATGGAATCAAAAGACTCGAAGATCGGTTTGAAATAATGCGCTTCCACTTCTATGCCATCTCTGCAATTACGAAACGCTATGAAACTAGAATGGAGAGAGGAAATGGTACCTAGTGACGCGGAGGAGGGAAGAGGCAAGACTACGCTGGCGAGTAAAGCAGAATCCCCTGTACTGAATCTTTGGAGCGAAATGAATCATCATGCCAGCATAATAATTGCATTAAAGATTTTCGCAACAAAACAAAACCATAAATGAACATGAGATCACTGCCCCAGAACTTGGGCTTTGCGTTTCCTACGTAGGTTGTACTACATAGTATATTCGTTTGCATCGGCTTTCTCAGACAGCACTAGAAAGAGGCATAAGTAACTAGCTGACAGCAAAGAACCGAGAATATTGTCTTGGGAACTATGCCAAGCCTAAATGACTGGCTGACTGACTGAATTGAGGATGAATACTGTATTTTACTCATACTGCGCCCCGGATCGACCGCGATCGGTGAGATTCGTCATGCCGTCGACGAAAATATAAGGAAAATAGCCTCCATCTCTTATGCACAGCGAGCATAAACTTGCATCCTAAGCTTTCCCTGCCAAGTCAAATTTGGTGCGTAGCCTTATGAGCAGGTAGTGCCGGGCTATCCTCAATGCGTTTGGTTCCCGTCTGCTGGGACGAACGATTCAACGGTCACGTTCTATCGGAATATCGCCCAGTGGCACGCTGGGCTGGGCTGGGAAATCCAAGCGCTCAGCTTACTCAGTATCCCGATTCCCAGGGACAATCGTTCTCAGCGAGATTGATTAGATTTGATGAATGAGGGACGAAAGTGGATGCGCGAAACGTTGAAGTTTGTCCGCCCTGTCGCGGGTTACGGATTAACTTATCAAACCTGCGGATAGAGGCAAGGTTGAGACCCCTGAAGGAGTCAGTAACTGTACTTCGTACTTCGTAATCCGTACTGTAAACTACATTCGGAATGGCCAGCGGGTACAGAGCCGAAATTTGTTGGAGCCTCATACACTCCGAATTTGACTGAGTGGCCGATCAGAGGACACCCAATGGTGGAGTTTTCCGAGAAGATATTTGTTGTGACTTGATTCCTTTCATCTTGATGAAACCGGTTTACGACACAGCCGTTTTGATCACGTGGGGCGTTTGTCGAAGAAATATCGATATAGGTATGGAAGAGTTACAGCAGTCGAATGTTAAATGAAAACTGAAATTATTGAATGGTGATTTATGGAATAAGTGGAAGTCATCAGGTTCGTCCCTATATCATCATATTTTAAGTGCTTACCACCACCGTCTTCGCTCTAGTAAATTTCACTTTTCGATTATCCAGGAGACCGGATATAATGAGGAAGCACGATTGCAACTTTATGTACCATCCATTGCCTTGCGGCAGCATTTAAAATTGAAAATTTTGAATTGATATTTATCGACTCAAAGTTATGAATAGAAGTGAATGTTTTGAAAATAAAGGGCAGACCAACAACTTTCCAAATAGTCCATGTTCTATCCAACAGCTACTAGAACATCTCCAAGACCAACAACTTTTAATAGATACCTCAATTAGGTAAATAAACTTTCATCCTTGCAACATCCTCACTTCTACTTCGTCTCACAAGTAGGTTGAATAATTGGGCCACCGAAGCCTCTCGACTTGGAGCCTCTCGACTCGAAGCAAGCCTTGGGGCTCTCGCACTCTTCGACAACCGTGGCAGTCGATTTGTACTTGGTGTTCTCGCAGGAATATATCCAATCGGAGTTGCATACACCCATCAGATAATTTCTATTGCTCCCGCAAACGTGTTGAGGGGATGATTGGGTGCAGCAACAATCTGATGGTGCCGTACCATTAGAACTATTGCTGTATGGGGGTGGATCGTATGATGGTGGCATGGCAGCAGACAACCCCACCAAGAGGCCTCCGCCCAGAATAATGAGATTTGTGAAGGATACCATGTTGAATGTTGTATTGGCGATTGTCCGAAAGGAATATCTCTGGTGACTGTTGGAGGATTAGATTGGCTGCGAGAGAGCGAAGATATTTTACTGAGAGAAATTAATATTAGGATCTCTAAGTTAGAAGCTGGATGTTACTGACTCTTGACAATGATATTCTAGAAGGCGAAGTATTGCTGATGCTTTTTTTCTTCTCTTTGGTGAGAAGAACCTACTCCTTTATAGATATTTTCTTCTGGTTATCTATTCTGTTTGACAACTCTACAAACTGCAAGTTCATCATTCTTGGAAAGTTTCTCTTGCGCCGTTGAACCAATCTGGTTCTGATCATCACACTGTCTTGGTCGTCTCCTAGTGAAGTGATGGCGATCAGAGCCTCAGTGATTCAGTTAATGCAGGCCTAATTGCTATCGCCCCTTAATAGGTTTTTCTTCTCCATTTAGTCGTTCACTTGGGAAATATAGTATTGCATCATACATTCGTCTTACCTGTTTTTTAGATGCTCCTTGCATGTATCGGGCAATCAAGGAGAGAAAGATGTACAAGAGTTGTCCTCGTAGTGTGACATTTCCACCCAGACGTTGTTGATCATTATTTAACTCTTGAACACTGCACTGGTTAGTCTAGCCTCCTGAGACATAAGAAATGCTAAAGTAGCAGCACCTATAATATTTAGCGCACATCTAGGCGAGCTCCCGGAGCCGAGTATAATTCTGATCCAGGCGCTCGGATTTTTTATGTAGTGTGGAATTTCAAATGCCTTCATAATTGCTGTACTGTTCAAACAAGCTTACCGTTGATTTTAATCTATATCTTGTCTTTCCCACTTCTTGGGGCTTGCCTTGAGTACAATTCGTCGCAAAATAATTTGTTAATTGGATCAGCCTACATACGCAACCGCGCGAAGATAGCATAGGGTGCCATTCATTCTTGCTGTGAGATTTTTGAAAAATTCGGAGTAAAAAAATAAGAATTTTCTCTAGCCTACGCCGCATCCTTCTGACCCTTCAACAAGTCAGTTCACTAATAAATAGCTTCAAGTTTAAGATACATTGAGGAGTGACGTTGACACGTATTGTTCTCCAACTAAACTACTAGCCAGAACAAACTGTAGGCTTTATCCATGAGAAATCAGGTTTTGGGGAAAGTCAACGGCAATAATCCTGTTTAAATTTATTGTGAATCAGAAGTTAGCGGCGGTTCGGCGGCCTCGTAGTGTCCGCTCTATTCCGGCAGTTCCCCCGAGTCCGTTAGCTTTAAATTTCTGCAGCTAAATAATCTCCATGCCTAATTCTGACTAGATATATTTACGGGGCACATATTAAATAAATCGAGTTAGTTGTATCCCGGCCATCCTAGCCATCACCATATGGCTTACAAACCCCTTAAAGTAACCAAAAATTCTTGGAACACCACCTTCTCCTTTACAGCAATTATTATTTCTTTAATCTTGTTACAACTAAAGAACTAGAATATAGCGATTCTATTATCCAAAATGCCAGTACAGAGATAACTTGGAAAACTTCTAATCTACTGCTTAAAGTTTTGTGCAACACCCTAGGCAGTTTTATATTTTATACTAATGTAATAGTGAGGCATGATCGACTCGGAATTAAGGAGTGCTGTGACACTGGTATGTTTTGATCATTTAGACCCACCGATCTGCAATGCTAGAAATATATACTCCCCAGCTCTGGTCAGATCGTCTTATAATATTTGGAAGTCTACGGATCGAAAATTGGCCGCTGAAGCTAGTTAGTGGTAATTATTGAGCGAGGTCCGACGAGATCCGATGAATTACATCATTCTGGGATATAATTACTTGTATCATCTTGTTACAAAAGTGGATGATGCAATCCTACATCATCCTTTTCATGAGACTTTTCTAATTATCCTATTTTATTTTTTGTTCTTGGCTCGTGACATTATCTCCCTGCTGCTCAATAAAATGATAGCCAACTTATTTTGGTCAGAATGAGCACAAGCTAAATTGAATGTATATGTAATTAAATGTGATACGTCTCTACCTAGTTACGCTTGATTTTTCTTGTGACTTTAAATCGTTCTGTGTCGAAAATTCCATCCTTTATTTTGCAATAAGTACACCTCTATACCTAATCTTACCAGCACGCAACTTTTCCATGGCTTCGGTTATACCTTCAGTGGTCAATGGAAAAGTTTGAATTATAGGTCGAATTCCATGTAAAGCCGCAAACTCAATCATTTCCCTATGAACTTGTCTTGGAGCAACAAGACTGCCCTGAATCTGAAGTTCTTTGTACATGATAAGTCCATATGGCACGCGAAGATCATCCCCACTCACGGTCAAAGGATAGACAATACCATGAGCAGCCATTACGGGGAAGTACTTCGCCCAATCGGGCTGTGACGAAGTTGTAACTAGCAGGCGATCAAGAGGTTTTCCGATATCGAGCTCCTTCTTATCCCCAGTAAGAACAAACTGCGTGGCGCCTAATTTCATTACTTCTTCCTTTTTGCTCTCGGTACTCGAAAAGACAACGACCTCACATCCCATCTTCGATGCGAATTGGATTGCTAGATGTCCAAGTCCTCCAATTCCAATAACCCCGACCCGGTCCGCGGGAAAAGTGTTGAAGGATCGTAAGGCATGGAAAACCGTGGCACCACCGCACATGAGCGGTGCAGCATCCTCTGGGGGGATCGAGCTTGGGATCTTGAAGACATATGAAGCTTTCCAAATTCCATGTGTGGCAAAAGATCCTTGGTCATAGTTTGCCGAACCAAAATACTCAACCTTGTCACACAGATTTTCGAATCCAGTCAAGCACTGCTTGCAATTGCCGCATGAGTTCTGTATATATCCCCATCCTACACAATCGCCTTTTATAAGAGACTTGACATCGCGACCTATATCCTGATAGAGATTTAGAGATTGAGAATTATAATTTCTAAATATACGAAAGACTTGCCTCGACTATGCCGACGCCTTCGTGCCCAAGAACAATATCCTCATGCCTGTAGTGTTCATCGGTCCCGCAGACACCAGAATGAGTTACTTTAATAAGCACCTCATCTCCTCCTATCTCCCGCGTTGTACTTGACTGTATAATTTCGCCGCTTTTGGAGCCTTTGAAGACTGTGAAAGAAACCATTGCGTAAGTATCTGAGAAGTACAAGGAATTGATTGTTGTCTGGATATAGGACTTTCATTCAATTCACAAATGCATTTTATATACTCAAGGGATGGTTCCATTTGATATTAATAATTCAAGATAAGTGTTCAAGATATATTTGACGTGATTGATGGGTTTGTAAGTAATAGCTCGAAACGAGCCTGCCGAGCAAAGAGAATTACAAATTTGTAACAATGCAGAAGAGCTAGTATTTATGGCTTGGGATTTTCCTAATCAAGCCGAGCTATATGAATTTATGGCAAATACCTTCAATCTACATACGTAGTTATGGGTGGCGGACTGGTAGGACGACTTAAAGGCCTGGCGCAATTGTTGGGATTAGTAACAGTCAGCCTTCGGCCCTGAAAATATCGGCCTTAACAGAAACTGCAGGGTGTGCATGGAAAATTTGACGGAAATGATCCGCCATAAATTGAATATGCCCCACCTTTTCCTAGAGAAACCAAGGATCTGGCCACAACTATTGGGCAAGGGCTACGGGACGAGCGAAACGAGGTAAGCGAGGGCTGACAAGCTCAACGAAGTAAGCTGGGGTGAAGCATATGCTCGTGGCATTATCTCTTTACAGTATGGGGAGCGCCATCACCTAGAGAGACTGGTTATCTACCTTAGGTTGATGCTAGCTGACTAAATCTCTCTCATCGGTGTTAGTTTTTACAGCCAACGACGACAAGTAAATCTGCTGCAAGTAGGCAAGCTGCGTAGGCGTTATTAGGTTTTCTTGGAGCCGTCCTATATAATATGCAGGGTCTCCTTTACTACAAGCTGAAGATGAAGTATTATGACTTGTCATATATTGAATAGCTCTGAGCTACTAGAATAAATAGGTTGCATATTCTTTTCGTTAGAAGTCTTCGTCACAGCCCAGAGGCAAAAGTTAACATGCTAAGTAAATTACATTTAAGAACTTAATTATCCGAAAGTCCAGAATTCAATGGCTCGTCCTCGCATTCTGATTGTACTTTCCTCCGATTCCAGAGGATGGTATGTGGTATGACAGGACCTTCCTATAGAATGATACTTGGTTCTAATCAATGCGCCCATAGCCTGAATTTGCGCACCCATATGAGGTTCTTGCACCTGACTGTGACCTTGTTATTGCTTCACCCCTAGGCGGCGAGACATTTCTAGATCCCGTTTCAGTTGAATTATTCAAGAACGATGCCTACTGCGTGGAATTCGCCAATATCAAACAGGACCCGTGGCTAAAACCCAAAAATGGGAGAGCTTCTTAGGAAAAGCAAAAGAATTTGATGCAATACTCTACGTTGGCGGATTTGGCCGTGAGTTTTTAATCAATTCTCGATGCCAGCTTCGGGTCGACGACCTTGACTAATTAACGTACACTTTGATAGCTATGTTTGACTTGGGAGATAACAGGGTCTCGACCGATCTCATACGAAAATTTTACGATGCGGACAAGGTTATTACCTTTGTCTGTCACGGTGCTGCTGCTAGTCTCAATGCTCATATTGCGAAAGATACTCTCCTTATCAGCGGTAAGCGAGTGACAGGATTCAGTGACGCTGAAGAGATTGCTGTCGACAGACAAAAGGATATGCCCTCCCACTTGGAAGATGCTCTTAATAAGGCAAGCGGACGCAACTATTCAAAGCCAGCTAACGCTTTGGACCCCCATGTCGTTGTCAACGATTCTGAAAAGCTATTGTTTGGCCAAAACTCCGCAAGTGCCCATCCGCTTTCTGTAGAGCTCTGAAAGGTACTGACCGGGAAAGCCTAAATGTGGAGGAAATTTAGTCCCACGTTGGTACTGTGTGCTCGTTTAGTTCTTGACATGGAAATAAAGATTGGAATTTTTCTATCCCTTTGCTCTTCAATGCATGTTCATTAATAAATGTAGCCAGATAGTTGGAATAGTTACTACTTGAATATATTTCTATCGGGATGAAAAGAGATATTGAATAGTGTTTCACTAGCGGGCTAGTTATAGACGAGAGCTTTTGAAGATTGCACATCGATGGCTATTGATAAGGCCCCTATAAGTTCAAACTCTTTACATTCAAATGTACAAACATATATATGAATGTATGTCGGTACGTAGGTACGTAGGTGTATTGATGCCAATGGCTATTCAACCTAATGATTACCTCATGGCCGTTGCCAATCGAGAGGTTGACTTGGTTAATCGTTTTGCTGTTCCAAGGCCACCAAATGACATTTTTTTTGGGCTTCTAAAGCGCAGAATTCGCCTATTGCTCACAATTTACTACACAGGTGATTTGGGGTATCGTCCCATACCTTTTTCCCGGACAGAAGGAGCTTGCTGGTTCTACTTTTTGGCATTGGGATATGCATTCTAGAGATTTGTTTGTGGAAAACAATCAAGTTGTTAGTATCATTGATTGATAGGATTCGCGGACTAGCCCGTTGTTCCTTCAACTGCGGCATCCAAAACTTGTGGATTTTAACGGTGGGGTACTACTAAAACTTCTAGAGAATTATGAAACTCTGGAAGAAGACGATAAAAAAGCTCAAATAAGGAAACAAGTTGAAAAGTCTATTGTGATATGTGTGTATCCACGAAGCATAAACTGATAACACCAAATCACTGCTTAGTGGGATTCTGCGTATGAATTATGACCTAATAAAGATATAAAACAGCATAATTTGCCGCAAATACATGGATTGGGGATATTTTATATTTTCGGGAAAGCCTGATACGAGTCGAAGGGTTTGTTGGCCTCCATTAAGGTTTGAAACATGAAAATTCATAGGCATTGAGATGCCAATACATTTCGGTAAAGAAAAACTACAGGCTTATTGTTCAGGCGGCGAGGAATGGAACGAGCAAGCTGATTTTTGGGATTCCTAAGCCGGATTTGCAAACTGTGATAGATGGACCGATAGTGAGGCATGCGATCAGGCGTTTGAGATCTTCTTTGAGTCCGGAAAACAAGGTTTGAAGAATCTTGAGGCGAAGAATGGGTGGCCTTTGAAGTGCGGACGAGATGGGCTGGTTCTCGACTTCCTGGGAGCAAAATATCTTTTGACCTTATCTTTTTGGCTTGCTATCGGAGCAGAAGGAAGGATCTGGGTTGGTCGAAGTTTTCTTTACTAATTTCGTGGTCGTGTCCCCTGGATAGCTATGCACTGTATTGTTGCTAATTTACGGACCGCCAAGAGAACTGCTGCAATATTTAAAATATCGGCTGGCCCAGACACCAAAATCGTCTGGAGGTGACATCTATTCCTCGGATTCGGGGCACCATGAGCCGAAGCTTCTGGTATCGCTTGAGATATAATTCCTCATTCAAAAAGCCACCGATCGGATAAGTCTCAGCAAACAGAAAATTGGAGAGAATGTAGGTAGATGCTGAAGAAACAAGGCCAAGAACTTGCCGGGTTGGCTAGATTGGATAGAGGAAGAACAGCATGAATCTGATGCCAACATCGAAATATTGTGCTTGGTAGAGAATGACGCAGGTGGCAATCATAAGCAAATGCACCAATACATGTCTCTACCTCCCATACTTCAAACCGTACTTTTGGGCTCCAATAGTGGCAACTGGGTCATAATACCCAGCTTGCAGACCGAAGGAATTTATAGCAGGAGGGATTTGGAAGCTCTCTCCGCCATCGTCGCCACGCTCCGGCGGAGGCACGTATACCCTGGATTTTCGAAATCTACAACACCAAAAACCTAAGGCAACCAGTCCTAGGATAGCCATGACGCCCAGCACAATTGCGGCCTGGCTTCCCCGGCTGAGTCTCTTCGATGCCTTGCTCAGGATAGCGGAGTCGGAGCTGGTGACTGGTGCCGGTGTTGCCTTAGTTCCGGAAGTAGCCGTGGCCGATATCAATGTAGACGAAGTTGATGATGACGAACTCGCGGTAATAGTGTCGTGGACCGTATAGGTTGACGCAGGGAGAGTCGTTGTACTCGCAATCAGCGAGCTTGTGCTCGTCGGTGCGATGATCATATCTTCAGTACCGCATTCAGCTCCACATTCATAGTTAACGAGCGTAGTTGGAGTGTCGATCTCGATGTCTGCCATGCACTTAGGCTCGTTTGAGCCATAATTGCACATCTGTCTCGTGTATCCACGCTGCTTCAACATTTGCTGCTGCGTCCATACGTTATGACAGCCTCCATCTTTCCATTGGCATGCATTTGTATCCGATGCAGAATAGCAGCCTGTCGTACCGAGTGAGATCTTATAGTCGCTTCCGAGGTTAATACCGGGTATTGCGAGACCGACGGAAATGCTGACTGAGCTTGTTCGCGTTTGGCAGAACTCGGTACCATTGAGAGAGGTTACTGTACATGTATTTGATCCGGTACAATAGATGTCACCAGTTGATTTTCTCCAAGCTGCATCGTAGAGGCTTTCATTGACGACATAGTAATCGAACCTACTTCAGTCAGCCTCTTCTGTTGAATCTTTGCTAGCAACACAGCTTATACCAGCACTTGCGAACTAGAGGAACCACGTAAGGATGTGTTACCCGGTCCGAGGTAACATAAGTCCCAGAGCCGTCAACGTATGTGCCTGGGTACTGGGTGCCGGAGGGTCCGTCACACATTTGTAAGGCGAGACTAGGGGCGAGGAAAAGAGCGAGAGATAAAAAGGTACGCATTGCTGCAGGAATTGAGAGGTTTTGGTAGGCTATTATCGAAATTTTGATGGATGTAACTTGCGTCCCACAAGGACCTTGATCACGAACGAGTGGAATACCCTAGCTTTATAGATGCCTTTAACATGACTTCAAGAGAAGAGGGAAAGAGGCTTGCTCGAGCAATAATCTACAGTTGCCAGCCTCGAGTATGCTATGAAAGCTGAATTAATGGCTCTTTCGTTGGGAAGCACCTTCATACTCTGGTCCCATCCTTCACCGACAAGCCTGCCAATATTCCACCGGTATTAACGCCGAGAAAAGCGATAGATTTGACCGCCACAGTAGCAATAATACTCATTGCGGGCGTTGACGGTGCTCAGTCATAGCTGACACTAGCATCAAAGTAGAACAGTGACAAGAGTTTTTGCGTTATTTTTTGAGGCAATCATCGCGGCCATGCAGGTGCAAGCGCCTCTCGCCGGTTTTAGGCAGACTTGTGAGGCTCAAACGCTATGTAGCCGTGTCTACCAGCTGCGTCAAGAAATCAAGGGTCCTCCTTCATTTTCAGCTAAGTGGGCATGGGTTGTATAGAGTATCAACAAATGCACATGTCACACCACATTATGTCGCTGCAGGCATTTATTATTGGTCAAATCTTATTATCAGGCTGGAGCCGGCTTGGAAGCGTTGCCCGCGTAGTACGAGAAAGTGCGCGACGTAGCATTTGGGCTGCATGAGCAGGCGCAAGGCGCAAGGCTCGAGCGAGAAGACAAAGGCAACACTATCAGCTGCCACTTACAGCCTCTGCTATAGGACCATAGATGGTGGCCATAATTAATAGTCTCTGGACCTGCTATGGAGGATGTGGGATATGTCCACAAATAATTCAGAGTCCTGTTAATATTATTCAATCTTTTTAATTCATTCAAATGCTTTCTTTACTAACCTCTCCTTTATTTCGTGTTGAAGCCAGTATCACCCCATACCTAGCCTAAATGAGTTGCCAAATTTGAATCTCTCTATTTTAGAATAGTTTACGAGTTGTCAACCCTTTCTTAGATATTCAGGTTAGATATAAAGCATGCATCACTGAATATTAGCGATAGTGCGGCAACTTCTGCTAAATAGTAAAGTTTAGACTTGTTTCTGCATGACTTAGGTCAGACTATATATAACCCAGTCTGTCTTAATTAGCTCATATAATCTAATGTTACCTTGAAATTACACAGAGAGCGCTTAGCTGATCTATGAGAAGACCCCATAGATATATAGGATTTTTGATCTTGGCACATTATTTATTCATCTAGCTACGCTCCAAAGATACTACTCTTAATCTATGCTGATATCTTTCGCATTGTTCAAGAGATTCACAGTCGCTCAGGTGGGTAGTCGATGACTCCAAGTGCCCCATAAAATCCGAGTTGGATAGTAAGGAAAAGGTCAATTGAAAATTCCCTCAAACTCTTGTAATAGTCAGCCAAAGAAAACCTGTGAATTCTCAAATTCTTCTTGGTCAGCAATTTCTAGAGCCTCAGCATCCATCAAGCCGTGTATATAACAGTCACCACCTCCCATCAGAGCTTGATAGAGGACATTGAACTCTGAATCTTCGCCTTTGAAGTTGACGTGGCCCAAATCTTTAGATATGATCGGAAGTTTTCCACCATGTAAGATGGAAATACTACACCCGGGATGGGTCATATACGTTCCAATTCCAAGATAACCACGTTTCGTAAGGAACAGTTTTCGGCCAATAACTACTCTTTGCATTTGATTTAAAAACACCTCAAGGTTGTTTTTGTCGATCTTCGAAAGAATGGGACTGAAGACCAGTTCCTCTCCGTTCCCGCCTGGCCTCAGCGCATCTCCAGCTCGCCACGTGTGATAAGCTTGACAAAATATTTCGTCTGCTCGACTACCATCTCCGACCGAATCAATCACAAGAGTCCGCCAATATGCATCTTCCCTTGCCTGTGGAGATCCATAAGGGTCACCGGTCACAGGCACTCTGCTACCAAATTCGTGCCACTTTGTCCAACCTTTAGAGTTGGGATGCTGATCTTTCGGACTTACCATGAAATAGAAATCTACGACTTCAACAACCTCATCAAAAATAACTCCCTTCAAAGCCAGGATATTAATTCCAGGTAATTCTTGAAATTGAACAGAAGTATTTCCACAAGCATTGAAATCCCGAGGACAGTTGTGCCACGATCCCATAGGGTCCTTGAACCCTACTGACCTTAAACCACTTCCGGACCAGTCCGGTACCCAAGATGGCCATTCCAAACACATTTCTCCAAAATCATAATCTTTTTTCTGTCCCATGGAGAAAACTTCTAGATTATTGTACTTCTGCATACAATATAGAGCAAACTCTTTATAAACTTCTGCTACCGACTTTGAATAGTCGGGTGCGAAACCAGAATGTTGTAGGGTGCCAGTCTCAAGAGTTTGGCGCGAGAGGCCTAGGATGCCGTAAATTTTGTCTCTTGGATCTGAAGATTCGAATCCAGAAAAATGATTTGCTAGTTCCAGAAGAGTAATATCACGATCATCGCTTCTCAGGTCGTTTCTCAGCGTGGAAAAAGACATGAACTGTGAATTCTTGACAAGGTTTCTTAGAAGGGTTTCACCTCCACGAGATTCGCGGACTTGGACGCAGCGTATATATCCTTGATACAAAGTCTTCCACGGAACTTCCTTATCGCCGTTCTTCACAAAAACATTTTGGCCTAGTACAAATTCTTGCACCACCCAAACCCGGTGAAACCAAGGTCTTTTCGGCAGCTCGTCAATTTCTTTCCATATGAGAGAGAAGACATCCTCATCCATACTTCCATCAATTGGCTGTCCACATTTTTCTGATTGTCCGAAAACGCAAGAAACCATGTTCTTCAAATCTGGATCTAATCCCTCTCCGTCGCCACGTTCAATGGTATCGAGTAGGTCCAAAAGCCCGAAAAGTATATTCGAATCTTGCGTCCCCTCGCCCAACCATACCGTAACACGCTCGGCAGCCCGATAAATAAGCCCCATTTGTGCTACCTGCCAGTTCTTTTCCAGAATATCTTCCTGATTGATACATATTGCGTCGATCCAGAGTAGACGGTAGTTTTCTTCGTAGCGTAGATGCTTGAGTGCGTTGTAAAGGTTTTGACCAATGTTAAACGGTTTGCCATCTAATATAATCATTTGCGAGTTGGAGGTATCTCCCCAGACGTAAGATAACGCTTCATAGTGAGAAACTATGAGTGACTTGTCGGACGGGTCAGAAACGACTGATATGGGCAATGCTTTAATTGAGCATTCTATTGCGTCCCCCTTTTTGCCTGGATGGAGTCCAACGACCCTGGAAGCGTAGCGAGTTCTATCAACGTGTACATGTTCAAATGCTCTCGTCTTTGGCGTCTTTGGCTTGTGCGACAGCCAATTTTTAACCTTACGCATCGTGCACAGCTTTGATAGCAGAGCCTTATTGCCGATCAGGAGGAGTAGTATAATTGAGCAACGTAGACACACTTCAGAAGTATGTTCCAGCCACTCACCGCTGCCTGCACTAATTGCAAGGCTGCAGAAAATTTGGTAGGTTAGATATATCATGGCGTTCAGCCGTTGGTCTCACGTGACCAGCACCACACTCGCTCGGTGTTGCACGGTGTTTTGAACAGGTTTTATAGATAACTTTTGGCTTATTAGATCGGGCATATAGTGGCACTGGACTTCATCTGTGCAGAGCAATACTGTCCCTGCAGAACATACAGCAAATGGCAATCACTTGTTTCTATCCTCAGGCCGGTTCAGGTTAGGCTCGGCGTGCTCAGGTCTGCTCGCCTATTGAAAAGTAATATCATTTCAAGAAACGCCTTTATCCTATTATCTTTAGCTCAATGTTATTAATATTATTAGATTCAACAGGTTGAAATAGATTCTAGTTTAAAATTCTAACTTCTTAGTATTTTTTATATGATTATGCAAATTTACTTAACTGTAAAAATTTCAAAGTTCTTTCTTAAGCGAGATAAACCCGGCTACTCGTACATTTGTTTTCCATATGGTTTCCGCTCTAGAAGGCGTTTCCATTCCAATCATAACCGGCA
Organism: Haplographium delicatum; assembly: GCA_037952705.1. Taxonomy (NCBI): domain Eukaryota; kingdom Fungi; phylum Ascomycota; class Leotiomycetes; order Helotiales; family Hyaloscyphaceae; genus Haplographium; species Haplographium delicatum. The sequence continues at coordinate 54,160 of JAPZPC010000165.1, forward strand.
TTTACTCACCTTACGCTCTAAATTCGACTCTAAGCCGGTTGGAAATGTTTCACTAGCCAGTTTACCTTGAGTGTTCAGAGCACATTTTCTGGTCGGTGCTCTCTCTCTCTCTCTATGTACGTATTAAATCAAACTCTAGTAGGTGGTTTGCTGCGTCCCGTCTATCATGGCCGAAGGAAACATCGAGACCGACTTCCAGGCGGCCATCGACGACGGCAAAATCAATGGCGCCATCATCTGTGTCACTGATGCGGAGGGCCGCTTCGTCTATGATAAGACTATGGGCGAGCGTACCTTACTGTCTGGTGAGAAGCGAGCTCACCAGTTTGACGACGTGTTATTCCTCGCCTCCGCCACCAAACTGCTTGCGACCATCGCCGCGCTGCAGTGCGTTGAGGATGGGCTGCTATCACTGACGGGCGACCTGTCGTCCGTTGTGCCTGAGCTCGCCGCCAAGCAAGTTATCACTGGATTCTCCGAGGACGGCGAGACGCCGCTGCTTGAGCCGCAGGCCCGCCCCATCACGCTTGAGATGCTGCTCACACATAGCGCCGGCGTTAGCTATTACTTCCTCAACCCACTCATCAGTCGTTGGCGCGAGAAGTTCGCCTCGCAGGCCCAAGACCCTGATGAAAACAGCAAGATGTTGGTTGAGGAACTGTATAGCTATCCGCTCAGCTACCAGCCCGGCGCGGGCTGGATGTATGGCTCGGGGCTGGACTGGGCCGGCCGTATTGTGGAGCGTGTAACAGGCAAAACTCTCGGCGAGCGTATGCATGAGCGCATCTTTGGCCCTCTTGGAATCACTGACGCCCAGTTCTACCCTGTGACGCGTGAGGACTTGCGTGCGCGCCTCGTTGATTTGAATCCCAACGACCCAGATGCCCTCGGCCGCGCAGTGTTGGGCGGCGGCGGCGATATGAACAAGGTCACCAAAGGTGATTTCGGCGGCCACGGCCTGTTTATGACGGCCCCGGACTATGTCAAAGTGATACGCTCTCTGCTAGCAAATGACGGCAAGATCCTCAAACCGGTGACGGTCCATGACATGTTTGAGCCTCACTTGAGTCTGGAAGCCACCACAAGCCATCAAGCCGCGCTAGATAGCCCTTGGGGTGTCTTTTTCCATGTCGGCACCGCACCCGACGCAAAGGTAGGCCATGGATTGGGCGGCCTGCTCACCCTACAGGACACCGATGGTTGGTACGGCGAGCGCACGCTCACCTGGGGTGGCGGCTTGACCTTCGCCTGGTTCATCGACCGCAAGAACGACCTGTGCGGTGTCGGTGCCGTCCAGGCCTCGTTGCCGGTTGACGGCAAAACCATCGAAGCGCTTAAGCAAACCTTCCGCCACGACGTCTACCGTAAGCTCGCCGAGTGGAAGAAAGAACAGGCATCGCGATAAAACAAAAGATGAGGGAAATATTTCGTCAATTCGTTCGTTCAGCTTATGTGTTTATGGGAATGTGTATATAGCGTCTCTGCTCTCAGCACGAACCATCTGACACTGTCCTCTAATGGTGATAATGGTGCTGCTACGAGTAGCTGCACCCTCAGCCCTCTACCCATCCGGTCTAAATACTTATTATTCTATCGTTAAATTTCTGGTTTTTCGATTTCCTCACTACAGTGAGTTGTCTGGCAGCTCTAGGGGCCAGATGCAGCTATCGTTATTACTTGACTTAAACGTGTAAATTCGAATATACTGACACTAGTGGCTGTTTTCAATGGTTTGTCAAGTTTTGCACAAGTCTTGATGGGTGCTTCTCAATCACCTGATACCAAGGAACTGTCGGCTTCAAATGCCCTAGGAGATGACCCGCCAATAATGCAAAGCTCTGTGAATATGACTGGTAGTGGCACTGGATTCGCAGGCCTTGCCGTGATGGGTTTCACCCTCATCATGTCAAATTATGAAGGACCAGTCCCTGTAATTCTCGGTGGCATGAACTGTGCTGCGAATATTATGTATTGCTCCAGCGGTTTCCCTCAGATCCTGAAGGACCTAAATGTCGACTTCGAGTAGTATACCATCGCACAAGATGTCGTCACTGTCCTGAGCGTAGTGAAGTCGGTGGCTGACGTCACCAAAGCGTCAAGTAACCCAGAAGAAAAGTTCTCGTGCCAAAACTTTGGTTCTCCTTTGTTGGCATTCGATTTAGGCACTGTCAACTTGATCGTATCGATCTTATCGATGGCCTTGGGTAAAAAACTGAAGCAGAGCGATTATGTGTCGCTTGGTGCGAGCCTTGCTGTTGGGATAGCATCTCTTGCCGCACCACGCGCATCTGAGACGATTGATGCTGAACTGTTTGAGGTGTTTGAAGGGGGAATTGCAACTCTTACCGGTATATCTTCGCTTCTTTATTTCGTCTATACTAGAGTTTACGCCGCTGGTAAATAGGCACGTATTAGCTTGCTTCTGTGTTCAATTTCCTTATGCTACTAGCACAGATTAGAAACTTGAAATTAAAGCGTTTATTTAAATGTATGTGGTTCTCAGAGTGAAGGGTTAACTAGAGTAGTTTACCTTAGATGGGAGCTTCGTGCTCAATCTGGATAATATTCTTATTCTATAAGTTTACGTAGTAACGACATATCCGTAAAACTTAATTACTACGACTAACAAATCTCAAAGGCATACCTACGGAGTATCCCATTTGTTACAATATCGTCAAAGGCAGTAGCCCGGTTGTTTATGCGCTATACCTGAAGTAGAGTTCTATACTCAAAAAAGAAATTTACTTACTGCAACAGGGAGGGGTTAACGCTGGGAATATTTAGTTGAGATTAGATTCGATGCATACGTCACGAAAAATGGAAATAAGTTAGGGCTAAAAAGAGCGTGTTCTAATAGCTTTCAGACTTAAAATCAAACGTTTCGGGACCATCTAGCCACTTCCATGCTCTCAATTGTTTTCAAACGATATTCTTACAACTAAGATCCCTACTCTCCAACTGTACGTCTCATTAATTGCACCACTCCATCAACATGCGAAGTCAATACTACAAGTGTCAGTCGTTTCGCTCACTGTCCCCGAAGAAATTGACTGCGGTCCAACAGTGCCAGTAATCGTCTGACCATTGACATTGCCTGAGCACGCGTTAAACGAATTTCCACCAGGGTTCCAACCAGCAGTAAATGTGCCGTCGTAGGCACCTCCATAGTCAGCCGCCGTGACGGAAACGGAGAGAGACTCGCCGTCAGGAGGGCTGGGGTTGGTGAAGTAAGAGGTAGAGCCGCCGGAAATGCTGAATCCGAAAAGGGTCTGGTCAATAGGTGCTTGGCCTGGCCCTCCTCCTCCCTCAGAATTGACGCCAGTGAATATCGCAGTGCAGGAACTGCGCACTCGATTGGCGCGGGATTTTTCGATTCTGGTAGGAGACAATGCTGCCTCGCCCTTTGGAAGGGCAGCAGCATAGGAGGTGCCAAGGGACATTAGGCTGGTAGCGAGAATGAGAAGAATCGATGAACTGTAGATTTTTGTCAATAAATGTTACAATGAAAGTGAAAATGAACTAACCGCATCTTGAAGGTAAGGTTGGTTATATGGCTGTGAAGATATAAATTGGAGGTTCGAGACTGATATATCTCAACCGAGTAATTTGTTTTCTTAAAGTTGCTTGTTTGATATTTAAACAGTTTCTCATGATCTTGGAGAAAGAAGTCTTCTTTTATACATTTTTTGAGATTCTTTGTTTCACCTGATCAGCATATTCAAATACTTTGCTGCCTCTGCAGTCACGAACCCAGACTTGAGCGTTTACCGCGGTGATCTTCCAGATACTTTACCCTGAGGGATATTATACACCAGATGACGAACGTCCTTCCAAAACTTTTCTAGAACCATTCCTTTCTACTGTTTTGTGAAGATCATGGCCATGTGTTTGCTCTAGCTGAAGCAGGCAGTTATCGGCAAGATCCTCACCACGTGTTTGCTTCATCATAAGTCATTTTGTTAAAATATCAGGGAGTAAGATGGTCAGCTACCACTTTAAATTCTTTAATTCCGCAGTCCTAACGTTTTAAGGTGAAGGCGAAGTCGTCATTTTGACTAAGCCGCAGTCTAAATCCAAAATACGGGGTAGCAGAGTTTGGAGACCATTGATATTAGGTATCGGCAATCCCGAGTCAGGGTAGATCTCCTTTAACGCCACTTCCTCCTATACCATTTCGAAATTAGCTGATTCCAATAGTAGAAGCTGATAAAACGATCAACCAGCTCGTGTTAGGCTTCAGCTTTAAAAAGAGTAATCAGATGAAAATCCCCCGCACAAGGATTTAATGCCTTAAATATAGGGCTCAAGAAGCTACCAATGTTAATCTGACGTAATTGATTTAACCTATTGTACGTATTTCAGCTCCTGGTACAGAACTTCTGACCAGTAGGAATACCAGACGTCTTACTTCAGGGTTATAAGTGGGTCGATCCAGTATTAGCGTATTTTGGGTTGCAAAGCTATGGCCTGTAGAAGGAATCCTGGGAATCCATGATCGACAGTGCATTATAAAAACATTTTGGAAGACGCCATTATGAAGGAACCCTACTTAATATAACATACAGAATCCCCTTAACTTTCAGATCTTGATTAAATTTAATGAATTCGAAAGCTATTAATTTGAAATTAATATTATTCCAAAGCACCCACTAAGAGAAAGGTGTTAAGGTTTTATCTTCCGTTGTTATAGATAGTAAATCCAACCCCCCGATCATAGGTATTAAATATAACCGTAATAGATTTACACTAACGTTACCATATCCCCGAAATTAAAATCTGGGCATTGGCCAAGTAAATCGCTCGTATCGAAAACGTTATCCGTAGCACTCAAATCTCCACCCCCTAAATAAACGATCTCTTCATTCCCAGCACATCTACTGTTATCTGTACTCTCCGAAGCCAAGGAAACCGCCAATAATTGTCTAGCAACCTGTCTAACCTCCCGCACCGATCTCCGTGCTAGGCCCCAATACCTCTCATGCGTCCGCAGTACCCCAAGCCCCATTCGCACCCTCCCTCTACTTTCCACATAACTTCCACCCCCTTTCTGAAAGACGTGATTACAGGCACTGACTTGCGCCATGATATGTAAAGCCAAGGCGCAAGTTACCATTGGGGTATGCTTTAAGTAAGATGACGTGAGAGTAAAAAGTTTGAAAGCAGCTTCGATAGCCTCAAGGGCTTTGGTTGTGTGGAAGGTGACGGATTTTTGGAAGGCACGGGTGTTCACGTTAGGGGTGCATTTTGAGAATTTTTCAATGCTGCTGTATTGGAGTTGGGAGTGTGGTCGGTGGATGAGGAGATTTATACTTTGATGTTGTTAGGGAGAGTAAGGAGTGTGCGTACATACGAGAGGATATACTTACGTGTTAATCCACAAATGCGCCAGAAACATAATTTCATCTATTTTAACATTGTCCCTCATGACCTCTTGCTTAACCTTCGGTAGGTAGAGAAACCAAGTGACTAGTTTAGCATCTACCGCATTGAAAGTTTGGTCACTCGGGGTCTTAACATCGTGCTTTATGCCTAGTGATGAGCTCATAATACGTCCTGCGTCAATAAAGTAGGTGAAAGACGAGAATATAGTCTCGTCCTCGTCAAATTCTCGGTTCTCGTACTCTGTGAGAGTTCGCGGCCTCGGTATACACTGAGCAGCTGCGTTAGACGCGAAAGAAAACGATGCTATTGAGTACTTACTCCAGACTCGTACTGTTGATCTTCGCAAGGAAGATCGACGTCTACCTCAACTGAGCATAGCCTGTGAGTTGAACGATGAGAAATAGCAGCAAAAAGTGCATCTGTGAGGAAGAGACCCCACGCTGTCCGCCTCCAGCACTCGATAAGAACGGCATCACCATCGCCATGAGCTTCCGCAAATGGTCGACGAAGCATCTGAATGCTCAAAGCTATGTCCGTAGCTAGGTCAAGAATAGTGTCAGCAGCGTTGTACTCATCGCAGCAGTGTATAGCAATGGCAAATAACAGTAAAGCCTGTACAGAAAATCCATTGCGAGGAAGAGGGCCGTCTGTTAAGGCATGGAGGGCAACTTGGCGAAGCGCATCAGATGATCCATCGGCATGATAAACAGATCCAATGTACTCTAGTACAGGGATCAAATGCTCCAAAGACTCAGGATCTACCTTCAGGCGGGCTTTGAGCCGCTCATGTGGAAGAGCAATGGGATGCGCATCGTGATAGTTCTCATAATAAAGCTCTAAGAGCTTCTCTTGTCTGCCTGGTCTCTCAGTCCCAGATTGGGCGTCCAGGTCGACATGTGATGTGACTACATTAGGGGTATCGTCCGGAAGCTGTTCCGAATATACGGCCTTATTAAGACTAGTCAAGGCTGAGATTTGGCCAGCTGTGTTATTCGACTTATGAACAAGATCTCGAGTGACTTGTTGAAGATTTGAGCGCCGCTTGCCTCCCCTACGAGATTTTTTGTATGTACACGGCCTATGATCTAGTTGGCAGCGAGAGCACACCGGCTTTGCGTCACACTTCAGGTGACGAGAGCGGCAGGGTATACAAGCCAGCGCAGCCCGCGGACGAGATTTTCTCAACGGTGGGGCACACTGATCTGACTGTAGAGAGTCCATTGACAGGTAGGGTGTTTCTGGTAGTAGCTGGGAGGTATATATGTCATCGAAATTGAAACCAGACCCCTGCTGAAAGAAATCGATAGTGTCCATTGTCCTGCACAGGCAGGCACAAGGTTCTCGGTGGTTTGGGATCGAGATGGGAAGACAGGCTCGATACGCAGCAGAGACTTGGCCCAAGTCTCTATTGATGATGTTGATATATATGTATAGGAGCCAATTGAGAAAATAATATCATTAACTATTGAGGCGCTACACTGTGCTGGAAACTAGGTTTTAAAATCCCTGGGTGTCTTTTTTTCACAACGCAGGGGGAGCAGGCCGGATCGGAGTTTTCGGCGGGCGGTTAAATGAGCACCCCTGCACAAATACATGAAAAGACGCCCATGATTGATTTTCGCCAAAACAATATTGGAAGTTGAGAAAAGAAAGTGGCAGGCGTGACCTCTGACTCAATAATAACTATGTACAGTAAGTCTCGAAATCTTCCAGCTATTTTTTGAAATGCTGTAATTTTGTTGTTCTTAGTGGTAACGTGACCAGCATAGTTGTGTCAGCTGGATATTTTCACTGCTACACAACTACGAAGATTCTGAATTATTCCTATATTTTTTGAAATGCTAGATTCATGAGCTTTCCACTTTATGATAGTTCTACTCCTAAGTCCAGCACTACTTTGCCCCTTGTCTTTCCGCTCTCTACTCTCCTGAGAGCATCCTGAAATTGCTCTAAAGGATAGACTCGGTCTAGAGCTGCCCGACCAATTCCATCCTCAATCAGCTTTGTGATTTCTGCTAGCTGCTCTCCGTTTGAATCCATGATAAAGAACAAATTCTTGACCGAGCCCACGAAGCCGGCCGGCTTCATCTGCTCTGGCGGTTGAAAGATGCTGATCAAGCAGCCTCCCTCTTTCACAACCCACCATGCATCTGCAAGCGACTTCCTCCCAATGCAATCGACAACGACGTCAACTTTCTTTCCCTCTTTACTTGACCAATCCTTGATATCTGTTTTCGTGTAATCAAGCACTGTCGATGCACCTAAGGATCGGACCCATTCCACGTTGTCAGTCCCACAAGTAGCAATCACCTCAGCCCCCGCCCACTTTGCAAGCTGCACAACCCATGTGCCAACACCACCAGATGCCGCAGTAACGAACACACGCACCCCTTTTGCGCCATCGCCAGCTTTAGCATCTAGGCCAGCATGTTTGAACAGCGCCTGCCACGCCGTCTCCGCTGACATTGGTACAGTTGCAGCCTCTGCCCATGTCATGTTGTCGGGCTTCTTCGCCATCTCCTCGGTCAATAAAATAGTGTACTCACGCGCACATCCAGTTCTCCGAAAGCTTCCGCGAGCGTAGATTTTGTCCCCAGCCTTGAAGGGGGACGGCGAGGGAGCAGTCACAACTGTGCCCGCGACGTCATTGCAGGGAACCAGTTGCTTGGTTGAGGCATATGGCTCCGGATTTGGGAAGTCTCTTTCCCAAAGGAGCTCCCCATTGGTGATGGCAGTGGTGTGAACACGAATGAGGTGCTCTGTAGAGGACTCTTTAGTATCTGGAACTGGGCCTGTGGTGAGGACAATGGCAGTGGACTGTTTATCGGGTTGGAACAGAGTCTTCTGAGTTTTCGGGAGTGCCATTTGTACTAGGGAGAATGGCCGTCGTGAACAGAATGTGTTTGTTATGGATTGGAAGATTCGAGTTGGACTCTGTGATCGAAGATATCGAGGGACTAATGCCATCTGAAAACTTCAATAAATGAGCAGTTCTCGAGAAGAAAAGAAGATAGAAATATAACTCGGCAAATGGAGCCATGCCTGCCGTCCGTAATTAACTTATTGCTAATATGGTTATCCTCGGATTTGTAAGTACCCGCGATACCCGATTAACACCAATATGAGAGGCCATGAAGAATATTCCCTTGTCTTTCGGAATACTTAGAGAATTCAATGTTTTGCAACGTGCCCATAACATCGGTTCTGGAGGGTTGACTTTGTGCATTGCCGAACGAGTCCCCGAGTTCCCGGTCTTGGCATCCCACATTCCGCTGCCGTCTCCCGCAAATTTGCTCATGTGTAAACCCGCAATTCCGAGATACCATTTGATAAACACTTATGAAGAGGAGGGTATAAAATGAATTTACGATGCCAAAATTTAATCATTTCGATTTCTTTGTAAATCCTACGCTATTGAGTTAAATTTCCAATCATCACACTACCTGGTTCTATCCCTCTAAGACCATGGCCTTCATCACCTATGACCCCACCGCCAAGTATGCACCCTCCTAATTTGTTCTATTCTTCAATTCTAGTTTCTTTGAAACTGTATTCTTAGCTGATACACCTCCTTCCACCACACAGTAGACCTTTTCCATCAATGGAAGTCCTTTATAAGTACAAGCTCTTGAACACTCCCGATAAAACCATCCTTGGTCTCAAAGTTACTTTTCCGCCCAACTCCTCGACTCCGCCACACACACACGCCGGTGCATTCGTCGCTGTATGTATCTTTCAGAATTATTATCACAAGCTGCTCCTATTCTTACCATCCCTCGTGGAAGGAATGCTAACTCTCTGAAATCATAGGTGACTGTCCTCTCCGGCTCTGTGTTGAATGCAATGAACGACGATCCCGTGACGACTAAAAAAGTGGGAGACAGCTTTTTTGAAGCCCCGGGGTGCCATCATCGAGTCAGTGACAATGCAAGCACTACAGAGGAAGCGAGTATACTTGCTACTTTTGTAATAGAAACCGTGGTATTAGATAAAATCTTGGCACAAGGTGGAGAGGCAGGGTTGGTAGTCATTGATGAAGAATATAGGGAGGCAATAATGGAGCAAATGAAGAGCCTGCAGTAAGAGAAAGGATAGAAGGAAATATAATAGAGTAGCTCTTATTTTTTCCAGAAAAATAAAATGAAAATCGCCAGTAATTAAATAGGGTGCGGAGCGGGTGCTATGAAGGCTAAGCGAGCGTGCCTGTGCCAGAGCTACCTGCACCACCAAGGGCCTCTCTACAGACGAAGGCAAAGTAATAACTAGCCACTAGTCTAGCCAACAAAACACTAGTGAACTACAGTAGTCGATGCGTGAGATTGCCATTACCTTGCCGTAGGCACTGCATATTCTGCCACATTGCTCGCCTTTAACCTGATTGTTTCTTTAATCTTTCTTATCCTAGTTATCTTATAGTAGAGATGGATCACCTAGGGACGTGGTCCCCACCATCAACCTACTCTAATGGCTCGCTACCCCGGCCCTTAAGCAATCACACCCCCGCCTCTGCACTTGATAACCCTCCACCCACAACCAGAGCAACGGTCCACCGGACACGGACAGGATGTCGCACATGTAGACATAGAAGGGTGAGTTGCTTTGTATCTTGGCGCTTGGGTCGGCTGGCACCTGACAATTGGGCTGCTGTAGATCAAATGCGACGAGAGGAAGCCTTCATGTACCCAATGTCGTAAGGGGAAGAGGACCTGTCATTGGCCAGGACCGGACGACAAGAGAGCAAAACTCGAGAGAAGACCCAACACGACAGCATGCAACGCTTGTAGAGAGAAAAAGGTATGTCTACGGACTCTACGGAATATAGATCTACCTTCGGGTTTATCCGTAGTCATGGCGATCTGATTCTGACACTGACTGTAGCTCAAATGCGTCGGAGATGTACGTGATATATGCCAGAAGTGCAGCAGGCTTGGTATAGAATGCGTGAGATCATCGATTTCAATATCGTCACCATCCGCATTTCCCACTCAGCTCTCCCATATCAGCGGTCCTGATACAGAGCACCCTTCCCCTCTCCCTGTTTCCAATCAACGTCATGAAACGACGGAGACCTTGTTGTTAGACAATCATACACCGTCAAGACCAGGACCAATGCCACGGGGAGAGCTGCCGACGGGCGGAGAGCTCAAGGATTTGGTTCAGCTCTACTTTTCGTCAGTACACCGTGAGTGTTGTCCTGTCACCGCCTCTTTTATAAGAAACCAATAGCTGAATCTCCGAGCCTTAGATTTCGGCTTCTTTGCATTCATTCACCAGCTCCATTTCAATCGCCTCCTCGCCAAGGGCCTGGCCCCTCGTGAATTAACCCTTATGATGATTGCCAGCGCGATGCGGTGAGTTCTATCCTTTTTAGGGCACCGTATCCGGGTTTTGTTCCTGACCATCTATCTACAGATTTGCTGGTAAGCCTACCCCAGAGAACTTGGCGACAGCAGATACTTGGGCGGATTTAGCGATTGGGGCCCTCCTCCCACGCATCTACCAAGGGTTTGGGGCAATTCAGCTTATGGTACGTGACAACGTAGTTTTATAGATATCATTTGTGGCTCTGCGGCTCAAAGAGCTAGCGAGCAAGGCTCTTTCCTGTAAAAAGCTTATACTGTGAGTAGGTCCTCTTGCTAGCTCAGCACTACGATCTAAATCGTGGGCACTTTACGTCTGCCTGGCTATTGGGCGCCAACTGTACAAGGTGAATGATAAAACACCGCTAGTCGGATCTTTACTATTCTAACAATCCGTCTAGGATGATGCAGATGATGTCCTTACAAACTTTTGATCGGACATACCCAGCAAAATTCCCACCCAATCTACGGCTCTCACCCCTCCTCTCCTGTGAGGCTCTCCGTCGCGTCGCATGGTGCACACTTTACGTCGACACCATTGTTGATGGGGGCCGATACGGTTTTCACATTGCCGATGAAAAGGCATATCGTCTCCAGCTTCCTTGTGACCAAACGAGCTTTTTGGGCGACGAAACTGTCGTGACCGAATCGCTCTTCCACAACCCTGTCGACTCCTCAAGTATCAACCATGATAATATCGAGCGCGCACCCCTCGACATGTCGGCATTCCTTTTGCGGACCGCAGCTGCACGTCGTCGTGCTTTACATTTTGCTTTTCGCGCCTCGCACAAGGAACAGACGGTAGAACAGTTGTCGGACGAGCTTGTTGCCCTTGAGGCCGAGATAGAAGAAATCCTTACCGCCTTGCCAAAGCGATTTCATTTTAACACTGACAACATGTTTCTCCACCGCGAGAGACTCATCACCTTTATCCTTCTGCACGTCCTGCGCCACAACCTCTTTATCGTCGTTGGCAGAGCCGCCCTACAGGTGTATCAGCGTGATCCTGCTAAAGCAGACCTCATACCCCAGGTACGGCGGACCAGGATCTCACACGCTCTGCCTATCGCTAGTCTTATTTCCGAAGGGATCAAGGCGGGCATTAGTTTTGATCCTCAGATTGGCGTGCAGGCTTATGTCGCCCTGGAAAGTAAGATTTCTCATCATTCATTGACATCGGCGCTGCTGACCCAGAATACGACAGTACTTCTATTTGAGCCACGTCGTTTGACTGAGATAGACCCGTTCATCGACCCTAAAGCCCCCGAGCTGATGGAGGCGATCCCTCACCTTCTCACTGTCATTCGAGATATTGCAGAACGATCCGAGTTTGTCAAGCAGTTGGTAAGTGGCATAGCACAATTGAGGCGTAAGAGCTAACATCAAATGAAGCACATTGAAGCGGTCCACCGGCTGCTGCGGTGTGACTGCACGCACCTTCTTAATCCGACTGACTTTACTACATTCCAAAGGTCTGTGGCTTGTGGTGGGAGCTCTGGCGTGTAGACTGTCACTGACTCAGTCCATAGTGAATATCGACTGGTTGGCCAAGAGGCTGCCGAGTATGATTTCCGCGACTTTAGATGGGCCAAGCTCGAACGATTACGTCGAGGCGCCAGGTCATCTACCAATGCGGCGCGTGACGAAGCTCTACTTGAGTACAAGGTGGGTGGAGAGACGGCAATCCCTTCGGCGGTGCCTTCACCTCGCCTCGACGCGATGGACGTCCACAACGCCCTTACACAGCGTTCAACGGCCCAGTCACTTCCCTCAATACTCTTCAGCGCACTTAATTTGCCCGAAGCGCAAACCATTGATCGAGGGGATTTTGGACAGGCCGTACAGCCGTGGTGGGGCCTCGCTGAACCCGAGCAAGCCGATGAAATGTTTTCGCTCGATTGGCCGTGGCTGTTGGACGAGTCGGGGCATCCAGGGTATCAGAGTGGTGACCCAACGACATTTTGGAGTCAATTGCAGCAGACTTGAAAATACAGGCGATGTGGTAATTTGTATCAATTAACTGTACAATTTAACACCATTTTATTCAAGGGTAGCATATTTAAGACTTTCCCTCAACCTTCTTGCCTAGCCTTGTAACAAGAATTAAGTGGCAGCTTTCCAACCTCTTCTACTTTCCACTCTATATCTTACAACCAGTATGGTTTAAATTGCTCTAGTAAGACCAGGTTATGTTCTAGCTAGAGAAAGGATTGTAAAATAGTGAGTAACAAAGAAGAAAAGGCGAGACACGATTCTCTTTATTAAAAACACTAGTTTCACTGCGCCTATACTGCACCTGTTCACCTCTAGGGGGGAATTGGATATAATTATAAGAGTTCTTTGATCTTCCGCTGAGGTTCTGGTAAGACATGAGCCTTCACACAGATATCTTACCAGATCCTCTAAGTTTTTTTCTATCTAAACTCACTAACTTCCTCTTATTATAGAGCCCCTATATATGGAAGAGGGGAACTTAGGACACGACTATAAGTCAATCAAAATTAAGTATTACACTAAAAATATATGAGAAAATACTTTAGAATAAGTCTAATTTTCTGACAGTAGAATTCGAAATCGGCTTCAGTTCGGAATACTCAGTGATATTGTCCCATATTTCCAGTGCGCTAGTACTATTGTGGCAGGATGACTTGCATTAACCTTAAACCTTAGCTTAAATTTCCAGGGCGTCGCACTGCTGCCTGGTTGACGCCTGATAGATATACTGCCTAATCAGTCACAGAATCGTTGTCTAAACATTCACAGTAGTAACCATTTATGATATGATTTTGGCGTAACTTATACAATGTGCAATAAAGCCCCACAATCTCGTTCTCGCTAAGATCACGTGGGTCTATCCTAGCTCTGGTGGACGTCCACTTGACCTGCCTACCACCCTACAAAGATCGGCGGATATCAGTGAACCAACTTTTGTCATCACGTGATAGCCATGAGCATCGACCTAAGGAATAAAGATTCCTAGCTCTTGCCAACATATCATTGATTTTTTCTACTGGCCCAAGAGCATATTCTGGCTCCTTTATTTTGTCATCCACTTTGTGCCCTTGCCCAATTCCTTTATACTAGAATTCGAAATCGACTTCAGTTCGGAACGCTTAATAATTGATATTTTGCCCCGTATTTATAAATATAGTAGCCCGAGTTTAGCTCGATGACAGGCATTAGCTTACTTCCTAACTCCGAGATGTCGCACTATAAAATGCAGCCTGGTGAGAGCTTAGAACTTCAACTTAAGGATTGGTATCGACCTATAAATACTTTCCAGTACACTCTCAATCCTTCGCACGAGTTTCAACCGAAACCTTCCGCTCATAAATTAACCAATTAAAAAACTTCATAACTACACTTTGTCTTCTTAGTTGAGTCTTTATTAGTGCGTAGCACAACATGGCCGCCCAAACCGAGCCCCAGATTGTTTTGTATGACTTAGCCTGCACCAAGAACGTCTGCTTCTCTCCTACTGTCTGGCGCATCCGCCTCATGCTTAACTACAAGAATATTCCTTACAGGACCGTATTTCTCGAATTTCCGGATATTGAGCCCACGCTTAAAGGGCTGTAAGTTATATTCGCCTTCTTTTGCTTTCGTCCTTCACTTCCAGCCCACCCCCTTTCACTTTCCTTCTCCTTCTCTTTATCTCCTAATACACAGCCTCAAAGCCCTCCGATCTCTGTGAAAAAGCCTTTTGACCTGAAATCCCTAGCGGCCTGGATTCTGGCGAATCCGCAACGGGATATAAAAATAAATACACGGTCCCCGCTATCCAGCACGTGCCGACTAACACGTACCTGATGGACTCGGCCGTCATCGCGCAGTTTCTCGAGTCGACCTATCCGGACCCGCCAGTACCTCTAACGTCGGAGCTGGGCCGCGAGATCGAGGCTAAATCACGCGCTGTCGTCGGCAAGGCCTTTCGTACGTCGGTGATGCCGCGCGAGATAGATATCCTGTCGCCACGCTCGCAGGAGTACTTCCGGCGCACGCGCGAGGCCTCGCTCGGGCACCGGCTCGAGGACCTGCTCGACTCAGACAAGGAAGAGCAGAGCTGGAACGCGATGGGTGACGGCATGCAGGTCGTCGGCGAGTTAATGCAGACGCACAAGGCCGATGGGCCATTTGTACTAGGCGCTCGGCCGAGTTACACCGACTTCTTTATAACGGGGTCCCTCCAGTCTGCGAGGATGGTGGATGAGGGGGTGTTCCAGCGGATTATCAAGTACCCTGGTTATGAGGCTATTTATAATGGATGTCTGCCTTACATGGAGAAGAAGGATTGAGTGGGTAGAATCGCAGGGCAAGCTACCACTCAGTTCTGGTAGATGAGCTTAAGGCCTCACTCGCTAGAATAAGGAGATGCGATTGAATAGTAGTAATCAAACACTGCGAGGCATTTTATTAACATATAACAAGTCCTATGGAGTATCAGCTTCCACAACGCCGCATTGAAGCCAGTCAATTTCCAGCTTAAAAGCGCTAAATTATCCCGCACTAAATGGGCCATTTTACTTAGAAGAAATTAAGCTTCGGTAAATTTGTTTAGTCGATATTATTCCAGACGGAAGAATTTGAGTCTGATGTTATCACGAGCTATGCGTTAAGAGTTATTAAAGCTGATTCATATAAGTATTTAGCAGCTATTATATTAAACCTGCCTTTTAATAAGCCAATGTCGGGCGCATTAGAGGAGGCAGCGACTGACTCCGCTCCGGCCCCAGCTCAGAGTGACCTTGAAGCAAACCCTCATTCGACACACGATTGACTTTTACCAGAATCTGTTCTCAGTCAACCGAAAAAATCAGCGAGATGTGTAGCACAAACTAGGACCTCCAATTATTAGGCAGGAGTTTTCATCTCTGATGCGATAATATCAGCTACTGCGCCGATATCCGCCGATATCTACTCAACCAGTGATCCGGAGGGCGACACCTAGTTCCGAGGAAGCAAGGTGATACAGGTTATCAGGCATAATAGTGCTAGTGCACCTAGAATTTTGGGGCAATTCCCTGAGTGCTGCGAACTGAAGCCGAATTTGAATTCTACTGTACTTAAGTAATAGTAGAGATAATAATATAAGTTTACAATTAGTATCTACTCTTAATTTCACGCCTATGCTTCTATGTGCCTGACGACTTGTCCACTATTATTAGCATAGTTATCATTGTTGTCTGAAACAGATATGACAACCTCCTTCTCCCCTTCAAGTTGGCCAACACGGCGTTCAGCATTAGTGAAGGGAATATTAGAAACGCGGAAGGGGTTGTAAGCGACTGTAAAGATGGCGTCAATTTCCTCAAGTGCGCGGCCCTGTACAAGGCATGCCATATCAGTTTCTCATTCATTGAACTAGTAGAGTACGCTAAACTCGCCTTAGTCTCTGGGAGGAAGAAAAAAGTGAACAGAAGCGCCAGGAGTGCGATACTACCAAACACCCATCCGACCTTAAAGACGATGTCGTGAATCAAGTACGGGATTACGAAGTTAGTAACAAATGCCCAGACAACGTTCCACGAAGTCCCTAGTGCCTGCGTCTTTTCACGTAGAGCGGCATTAGGAATCTCCGTGCCGAGGAGGTACGGTATTGAGGCACCGCCCATCTATAAAAATAACTTGTTAGCACATTTACTATACAAAGTCGTCCATGTGCAATTGCACTAGCACTTACGTTGTAGCTAAAGGCGTAAAGAATGAAAGCAGCTACAATTGTGTTGCTCTGAGCTGGTGTCTTGTGCTTCATTTCACCAAGACCGGCCAATAGGAACATCCAGAAAGCCTGGAAGACAAAGCTGATCATTAAACTCTCTCGACGACTGTGGAGACAGCCATTAGCCAAAGTAGTATTAAACAATAGGAAAAGAAAATTTGTTCATCGACTTACCCGAACTTGTCGACTAGGTACATGGCTGGGATAACAGAGAGAAAACTGAGACAGCTGTTGATGACAGGGTATGTGAAGGCCTGGGCCGCGTACCCGCTTGTCTTGTAGAACGTCGTCTGGTAGGTGGAGACGAAGGCTTGGCCGGTGGTCTGCAATCCTCAAGTTAGACAATTAAACATCTCAAGGACGACAGTACTCACCTGTTGGAAAAAGTAGTAAACAATGACAAGCATGGTTCGGCGGAGGTTTTTTCCACGCACAAGGTCGAACCATGGGGCCTTGTGCACATGCTCTTGGAGAGCGTCCTTGATGGCTTGGATCTCGGCTGCGCACTTGCCATCAGCAGCATCTGCCTTCGGTCTAAGGCGGCCGAGGGATGCAACGGCTTCCTCGTCACGGTCCTTAGATATGAGCCAACGAGGGGAGTTGGGAATGAAAAACGTGAAGAAGATAATCACTATAGATTTTCATTAGAGATATTGAACCAGCGTAGGTGGGTGAAACTTTTGGGGCTATTTACGGAAGGGGAAGATGAATTGGATCCCAGTAACCGTTTTCCAGCCCATAGCGTCAGTTTTGGTAGAGAATGCTTTGTTGACGCCCGTGGCAATGACAGACCCAGCGTTGAGGAAGAGTTGCAGAGAGACGACCACCAGACCACGAAAAGGCGCCGGGACAATCTCGGATTGGTATGTCCTGAATAGACTTGTTAGCTTCACTCGAGTGACATCGTTAGGAGGAGGCAACCGACGTTACGTCAACTTCAACGAGGCCGACTGACATGTAGACAATGATCCGACCAACGATGAACTGCGCAAAACGCCCGGTCCCCGCGCCAGTGCCAGCAGCAGTAATCTCGACTAATTAAACAGAACGCTGGTGAGCGGATCAAATAACCAAACGGAGGAAACACTGAACTTACTGATGATGCCAATGAACGAGACGATCGAGAGACCATAGAACACAGCGCGGTGGCCGAATCTCTCAATGAGTGGGCCGGCGACTAAGCACCCAATAAACTTACCGATGAAGGCGAGAGAGGATAAGAGCGAGGTGTGGAGGGAATCGAAAGCGTAGGCGTGGGTTTTGGGGTTGTATGCACCAAATTGCCTTATAAAGCCCTATGCGCGGGGTATTAATGCTATCCGAGGGGTCAGCCACGAGCACGAGGAAGGGCACTCACAGTGTTGGCAAGAATACCACCAAAGCTGGCCGTATCATATCCAAAGAGCATATCACCCACGAGCAGAGAGAAGCAGGAGAAAAGGAGCACAGGGGTCACTAAAGACCAAGCAGAGCGTGAGTTATCCATTGTAGCGGTCCTGACTTAATGCTTAGGTTTTGGAGTTTTAAGGAGTTTTTAGAGCCAGAAACAGACGTGCACTGAGTTAAAATCAAGGTATAGAACGCAGTGGCTCTATGCAGATATAAAACATATCGATCAATGCATCTAACTCTCTGGTGATGGGTCTCGTTAGTCTTATATATATAGTATTGGAAAATTAGACACGACGGGGTTGAAGAATAGGGTCTCCCCGCAAAATCCCCATAGCGCTTCCGAACGAGGGAAGGGCTCCGAGCGAGGAAAGGGCTCCGAGCGAAGTCACGAATACTATTCTCCACATGTCGCAACTGAAACCTCCACTTCTAACGCTACGCCACGTCGTATTGGCCAGCTAGATTAGGCTCCTCTTCGCTCGGAGCGGGATGGCTCGTTATTCTCCGAGCGAGATCGCGTCTCCCTTTGCTTTGCCTCAAAGCTGGGTTCGTAGCTACTTCTATAACTAGTGATACTTTCCTCCTTTAGTAGAGCAGAATTCTTACAAGTAAGGTGCTGATTAAAGTTTTCTTCGTAAGTAACTTACAAGAGGGCCTTCGTATTTGAGAGATCAACACAGTGTGGTTGTGCCGGACTGCCTTTTCCAATTTGATTACTGCATCATCCTAATTCCCCCAGCATTATTTTCCCCTAAACCCTCGGCTCTACAGCAGTTCTGATATGAGCGACGCTGGTAAAGGAACGCCCAGGCGTCCCAATTTTCTCTTCATCCTCGCCGACGACCTTGCAAGTTTTCTCCTTTCCTCATAAGTAGGACTCATGGCTAACGTATCATGTTGCTAGGGGTTTTCTGATATAGGCTGCTATGGGGCTGAGATACAAACGCCTAACATAGACCGCCTGGCCGGCGAGGGAATCCGTATGCTCAACGTTCATGCGGCGGCGGCTTGCTCGCCCACACGTGCGATGCTCCTCAGTGGGACGGACGCGCACCTCGGCGGGCTAGGTGTGTTAATAGAATATAAGAATAGTGAGAAAGGGGCAAAACGGTGGTCTGGTAAAGCAGGATATGAGGGATATCTAAACCGCGACGTAGCGACTCTACCTGAGATACTAGGCGATCATGGGTACTTTACAGTTATGTCTGGCAAGGTCAGTCCCTTCTCGTCATCTGTATTCTGGACTACGAATTTTAGCAACTTTTTGAGAGGCTGACCAACGCATAGTGGCATCTGGGGCTGCGCGCCAGCCAGGGACCGTGGGAGCGTGGCTTCAAAAAGGCGTTTGCCATGCTTCCCGGTTGCTGTAATCACTACGGCTGGGAGCCAGTGCAGGAGCAATTTCCGGTTGGTGGCCGGCCAGTTCACGCAGAGGAGAGGAAAAAAGTTGATATGTAAGTTCGAGTCAGCGCAGATAGGGTTGCTAAACTGAGTGTGCTGACAATCGCTTTCGTCCTCAGACCGCCCAACAAGACAGAAGACCCCAACGGCTTCTATTCGACAGACTACTACACCAACCGCTTGATTCAATACTTT
Organism: Haplographium delicatum; assembly: GCA_037952705.1. Classification (NCBI taxonomy): domain Eukaryota; kingdom Fungi; phylum Ascomycota; class Leotiomycetes; order Helotiales; family Hyaloscyphaceae; genus Haplographium; species Haplographium delicatum. The sequence continues at coordinate 73,609 of JAPZPC010000165.1, forward strand.
AAGGACAGGTCCGAGGACGACAAGTCAAAGCCTTTCTTTTCTTTTTTGCCGTATACCGCCCCCCATTGGCCCTTGCAGTGCTCAAAAGCACAGCGTGACAAGTAAGTTTTGGTCCTAAATAGACCTTTTGCTTCCACCTCTCTAATTATCTATCTACGGCTTGGTACGAAACTGACGCCTATCTATTAGGTATAAGGGGATGTACGACGATGGTCCATATGCCCTGCGGGAACGCCGATTGAAAAAACTCGCCGAAATGGGCATCATCGACGAATCTGCCATCCCGCACACGGTTGAGACAACCACGCAGGGCGTTGGGGAGTGGAACGATCTTACACCAGAGGAGAAGAAGCTCTCAAGTCGGGCGATGGAGGCATATGCAGGTATGGTGGATTCAATTGACATCAACGTCGGCAAGGTGGTGGACTACCTGAAGAAGACGGGAGAGTACGAAAACACGTTTATTGTTTTCATGAGTGATAATGGGGCAGAGGGTGCCGCGTAAGCATTGATTCTTTTAACAATTATTTTGGGTTTGAGCTGATTAGAGTAATTTAACATCCAGAATGGAAGCCGCTCGTGAGTGAGATGAGATCCTCAAATGGCTGGAATATTGAGAAACTAATTATTGTTTTGCAGCGGTTATGGGCGATAACATCAAGCGCGCCATCTACCAGTACTATGACAACTCGTATGATAACATTGGCTCATGGAACTCGTTCACCTGGTAGGCTTTGTATTCCTAAGCTTGAAGATGAGCTAACATTACGACTCCAGGCTCGGGCCGCTTTGGGCTCAAGCGTCCACAGCCCCGTCGAGGCTGTTCAAATGCTTCCCCTCTCAAGGCGGCATTCTTGTGCCCTGCGTTGTCAAACCACCTACTAACACTTTCCTCCCCTCATTCCCTCTAGGCTCGTTTAGCCGCTCTTTTGCCACCGTCATGGACTTTGTCCCCACCTTCCTCGAGCTGGCGGGTGTCTCCCTCCCCCTTCCCTCAGAGAGAAGAGGCGTCTCATCTTCAGGTAAGAACACGGCTACTCACAATATGACCACTTTCCGAGGGAGAGATATACATGCTGTTCGTGGCAAGTCGTGGCTGCCACATTTTGCCCGAGGGGAGAAAGTGGAGGACAATGAGATGTGGGCAGTGCACTCATCCTCCGAGCCTATCGGCTGGGAGCTCTTTGCTCGCGGTGCACTGCGGAAAGGAAACTGGAAAATTACCCACTTTTCTAAGGCCCGAGGGGGTGTGGGAGTGGGCGACGAAGGTTGGGAGCTGTTCAACGTCGTCAATGATCCTGGAGAAACGAAGGATCTAGCCCAGGCCGAACCGCAGAAGCTGCAAGAGTTGCTGGCCTGCTGGGAGGAGTACGTGGTTGAGTGCGGGATCGTTTGGGGAGAAACAGCTTTGGCTCCAGGTTTGGGAATTGACGAGGCGCCAGAATTTTGGGAGGATGAATTAGAATTGCAGAAGTCGTGGATGGGTGCCAAAGGCGGAGAATCCCCATTGTCATGTCTATGAGAGGGCAAGTTTTGGGATAGAGAGTAATGATATATGTAATTACACCGGGCTACTGTTAGTACTGACAGTTTATATTACACCTATGAGAAGTTATGGCAACGCGATAGGTCCAAGAGGCTCCCCATGGATCCCTTAGGGAACTAAAGGGAGCCACCAGCAAAAGGGTCTATATAAGTAGAATAATCATTTATTAGATAGAAGACTATTATAAAAATAAATTAAAATTCTCCGATAATTTAATATATAGTAGAACGTAGCTAATTTATTATAATAAAGCTCACTTCGCTTAAGTTAATGTAATTTTGATAACTTATTTGGCTTTAGCATCGAGGCTATACTTTAGTAATTGCATCACCAAGCTGTCCCACCACATTATGGCGCCGCTTTCCTTGCGACAGCCCTTCTAAGTTTTAATTTTTTTCTCCCATCCACTCTTGGAGCTCATCCCTTAACATAGCTTCCCACTCAGTGCCGGCCGTATCAGGAATAATACGAGAGAACTGCTTGACGACTTTCTCTAATTCTCCCTTCTCTCCATAGTAAGATGCCAGCTCTAGATTAACAGTAGACCACTGTTCTAAAACTTTCGCATTCTCACTGGTCGACATTTGAATCGTCTTCTCTACCCTCCTTCGTAGGTCTAACGCCTTCTCTTCGAACTGTTCGTGTTTACAGAACGAATATATCGAGACTACCTCACCAAGAGTCCAAAGACTATAATCACTATAGGTGCCTGTCTTGCTTTCAGCGTCGCTTCGCAGTTTTTCTAGATAATACAATACTGGCTGCATTGTATTCATCCAGTCGGGTGTCCCGCGGTAGTTCGGAGCTGCTTTTCTTCGGGCCGATATGATAGCATTCCAGTATTCCTTTTGTGAAACATTTGGGTATATTGATCTCACACTTGCTGTGCTGGTAGCCTGATGATATGCGCACCACACCAGGAAGAATATTTTCATCATTGTTGTGTCGTCGCCCTCGAGTCGCGCAGCAAGGAAATGCAACCGCTTGAGGATCTGAGGAAACGGATGACTCGCATGCCCGCCCATGGGAATATCCTCGAGCCCTTGGCCTGACCATGACTTTACCTGGGCGTATACGCTGTCTTGGTTTCCGGAAGGTACGTTGGCAGCAGTAACTACCAAGTTCGTGGCATGTGCAACAAGGAGCCTTGACGCCTTGAAGAGTTTCGCGTGGCTCAATGTTGCTAGTGCAAAAAACAAACTGTGCAACGTGAATACCGATCGTGTCTTCGGTGCCAAGGTATGCTCGAGGTCAACAAACGCTTGGCGCAGCATTTTCCCCCCACGCGCTACTTCCCCGGATTCGAACGCTGTTGTGGCTATTGCGACGCTACGGGTGAAAGAGTCATAGATATACATAGCGCGTGGCGGACAATGCAAGTGCTTTGTGGACGCGGCCGATTCCCAGAAGAAATATGCCTGCGAGATCCATGGTCCTATGAGGTCGAGTAGAGTATGCAGCGACTCGTCAACGTCGTTTTGGGTGAAGTACCGGGGCGAGCTGCTGGGCCGGTCTCTCTTGGCGGCTGTAGGTGGCCGCGCTCTGGGATGGCTGTTCTTACGGACGCCCCAACTGCGGAGCTTACGCTTATACATTGCAATGCTGTATGTGACTTAGAGTTAGTGTGAAATGCGCCTATATACAAGGGCGTGTGTGCATGCGGCTGTCTTCTGCACACTGGCAACAGTCACTCGATTCATACCTAGCCTTAAAATGGTGTTTGCTTTCTAATATTCGCATTACGGTGGAAAGCGGCAGAAGATCTCGGAGGTAGAGATGCTCAATAGTTGGCCTTGCCATATCCCACTCCTCGTCACTGTGTTGTCTTAATATCGGTAAGCTGAGGGACATCTTTTAATAGTATGCAAGTACACCGTAGTAATGTCGATTTGCAGAGCCCCTGGGAGGTCCGTAGTATACAAGGTGTAAACTGTGTGGTGCCTGCTCAGTGAAATTCGGGAGAATAGAAGACAGAGTTGGTCAATTTCCGAGACTGTCCTTAAGAGTCCAAGCCCCAGTTAGCCTCAAAGCCCCCCAAAGTTTCCTGCATGGCGTTAAGTTATGAAACGGCCCCTGTAAAAATGGTTGTTATGTCATATGGGGTATGCTAAGAGTACAGAGAGCAAGTAACAATACGAGCTCCAGACAAGGGCCTCTACGCTAAAAAGTTTCCTGCATGGCACTAACCAGGTTGGAACTGATAACAATTCCCATGATTAGGGTGGCTATTATTCGCGTCCTAAGTCTACACCCCATTGGTCGCGTACTAGGGATAAATCCTTCTGCGATATTCAAACGAAAGGTAACTACAAGCATGCGATAATTAAGGAGCAGAGAAGAAGTCCACAGCTGAGGCTGAAACCTCAATTTATAACAGTATCGCAGCGTCATTAAAACCTTCTTGGTATTAAGGATCCAAGAGGACTGTTGAGCTATAGAGATACCACCATATTATTTACCCAAACTCGCAAAACCTCTCTGAAGCATCTTCAAGCTATGTCCAGCTCTCTCATCCTGCCGGAGCTATCGCATGGTGCGAATGCCCACCAGTCATAGTGAACATGCCAAAAGACGTGTCGCAAAAGCCAGAGAAGCACTGGCGGAGCAGGAGGGAAATGAGCCCACTTCCCGCCCTCAAATTCAAGATCATGTGCAGCGAGTACGAATGGGACTGCGCTGAATAATCCTGCATTTTTCTGATTTAGACCACGTTAACAAGGCGTACCTGCTTAGGAACGAGTCAGGTATTCGGCGTGAAGCGCTACTCACCATCTGATCTGCTCCGGTATCATTGATAGCTTTGTGAATCTTTATACCTTTCATTTCCCCAAACTTTCGAAGCTCGCGCAAGTTGTCAACCTCTTCGGCCAGGTGGGTTGATAGCTCTTTGCCAAATCCATCGATTATGCTTGTAAGCTTCGCCGGCTGGAATTTGGCTGTGTCCTGAATACACTCATCTATGTATGCGGCGTAGGTCTGCATGCCCGCTTCGAATGCATGGTGCTGTTGAATGTTTACGCTCATGATGCCATCCTCGCCACAAATTCTCTCGATTTCCGGGAAGAGCACTGCCTCCTCGTGCGAGTGGTGCAAATGCACTACAAGGTACCACGTGCGGCAGTATTGAAGGAAGGAGGCCAGATTTGACTGTACCTTTGCACTGGGAGCCTGCAGATAGACCGAGTTGAGCCCTCGGAGAATGGTGTTATGTACCACAGCCATTGTAGAGGCGAGGTTATCAAATTCGTCGAGCTGTGTTCTCAGAACTCCCAGTCAGCCGTCCGGAGTTCTGTTCAAGTGGCAAAGGGTGTTGTTAATAAACATACATTGCCATCTTTCCCTTCCCGATGGACAGGCGTTTCAATCAATACAAAGGGCTGCGTTGCGAAAGCTTTAGGCATGTCGAGAAGCTGCTATTGAGTATGAACTGTGGATATCAATTGAATGTCTGGAGGCACTTCAGCTGCGCTTTATGTGCACTTGGGAAATTTAAGCATCATAATATAACGTCAGCCTAATAGTCATGTATGCGCTTACTTGCGAATATCTGGTTTCTACCCCTGGTCATATCGTGGCGCTCCGAAGTATGCAGGAAATCTTTTAGCGTCGCGGAATAGGCTGGATTTGATATGATTAGGCCATGACAGCTTACTCATTTAGAGTATTACATCTACTGTGCCGCATAACCCTAGCAGCATTTGAATTTAATATCAATGGATTAGACCTGAGGTACTCAACCTTTCGGATCTGAATGACGTAGGTAGCTTTGCCCTCGGACTTTATAGCGGCCCTAACTTCCCTCTTTATTTCAATGTCCCAAGATCAGTCGCGAAATTCAGAGCTTCTCGGCTGAACATAAAGCTGTAATGTTTTATTAAAAGATATGGCTTCTCATCCTCCCGCTATCCGCGAGTGTAGCAGAAGCTGTATTAGCGACGGAGTTTACAGGTTTTTCTAATAGAGTCCTGGGCTTTCACGAGGGTGGAATTCTATGTGGTATTGTGATAACGCATCCAGTAAGTTTTCTGGTCTGACAGAGGTGATGTGACACACTCACCACGATAGAGCTTCACAACATGTTACAACCACAGCGGCTCTAATTGCGTTGGAGAAGGCTTCTGTAAGTTACCAAGGGACTTTGGAGGCGGAACAACCACAGAGAGCTCTGGCTTCACCGACCGTAAGTTTCCTGATTTTGTAATAATTGGTATATGCTGATTAGCAGACTATGTTGGAGGATGTACAGACCTAGAGTATATGTAACAAAGCTGAAAACTTTCTGCTGTATGTCTTACCTCCAATCTCATTACATGAAGTAAAACTCTAAGAATTAGGCTTACGAGTTTTTATTTTCCGTAAGGGATCAGCCTCGCAAAGGTATTATCTGTAACTCCACAATCAGAACCTTTATTTGTTGCGACACTGAAGGGATGGCTCAACCGTGACCTGCAACAATCCTACGACCGAACATTTCCCTGCATCCGCCTATTTTGTTGCAATATTCGTCGTCCTTGAGACGGCGCAAACTGAAGCTGCCATCTCCTCCGCCTCTTCCCATCCAAACCTACATCTTCTTCGTCTTTAGTGTCTACAACCACCACATCCTTTTCATCATCACCTGCGGCTTCAAAACCTGCATCCAATACTGATCTATCGGCGAGCACCGCAGACTCTTGTACGCCGGGGGTGTGGGTAGGAGCGAGAAACCAGGGTTCGGGCGCTAATGCAGAAATCGCAATTGGCGATCCAGCCGTCGTACTTGGATTCATCGAGGGGCTGTTCTTGTTTATGAGAAGAAAACAGAGACCGGCGGATGCAGAGACAGCGGCGAGGCCAGAGCCACCAATCGACAACAAATATAATAATCAAATATTGGATTTGATGTTGTTCAGAGATTTTAGAGAGAGACTCCGTGTCATCAGAACAATGCACAAAGTCACAGATATTTAATAATACACCTAAATTCTCTTGATTTGGGTTAGTCCATTAGTTCCAGCGATTATGTCGATCGAAAGCTTAAATTGCGAGAGACTTATCTGTACTACTTGAACCCAGCAATTAGATGAAAAGAGACGGAAGCATGCCATCTCTTCATTATTCGGGCATTATTAAGAACGCTGGGAAGCAGGTATTTGGACGACGCATTTACAGACGCAGATTGCATGGATCCAGAAAGACACTGCACACGGAACAGGAGTGAGTCCACCGTTCTCTTCGATCGAGATCGATGAAGCCAATCTTAGGCTCCATTTTGACTTAAGATATTTATACCTCGCCAAGGGGTTTTCATCATATGGTGCACCAGTGAGCCCAGGAGGAGCAGGCAAATGCCCGTTTTAGGTATAGTCAGAAAATTTAAGCCAGAAAGACTGGACTGCGCAGTGCAGTCTGGTCAGTCTAAGTATTATATTATAATTATAACTAGTAAAGCATTTTATTTTAACGAATGAATTCCATATAGAATTGACTTGATTTGGAAATGGAATTTCAGGAATTTTCAATTCGTGCAAGAAAGCTAAGAATCGACTCCGCTGTCTAAGCCTTTTGTAAACATCCGCCCCGCCCTCTATCTCTACCAAGTACGAGATCACGTCAAAACCCTTGCTCCTGCCGCAATTGTCCCTCTGTCTAACCTAATTTACTTTAGCTTCCACGCCTACTCGAAGCAAGCTCCACCGTAGACCTCTTCTCCGCTATGATGAACCTTGACCAAACATTGTGGAAGTAATCCACGAGGCAAATTTCTTTCTCCACAAACCTCTGTCTGTAACCCCTCTGCAGCCTGCTTCTATAGCGTGACCAGGAACTTTAAAAACAGCTGTACGAATATCCATAGACTTAGATTTATTTTTTTCCATCACTAATTCATTTCTAGTCTTCAATCAAACACGAGCAGCTACCGCTTGATCTGAGTTATTGCCTAAGGCTTGAGGTTGTACTAGTTAGGTAAGTGAGGCACAGCGAGGGAAGGTAGATAATTTATTTCACCGCATGACTCACGCCAAAAGTCGACAGCCATCGAAAGTACAAAAGCGTAGGCAATACTTTCAAATAGCCTCCAGCCACTTTCTTTACTCTCCTTAAAACCTCAGGTTGATTATAGGACTCCAAGTCCTATCCACACCAGCTCAATGGCATCTACAAAGCTCGTGATCACTGATACCTACTCTCTACCTAACAGCACCGTCAAGATTCCCCGTCTAGGATTCGGCGTTTTCGAATCTCATGGCCAACAATGTGTCGAGTCCGTTCTCGCTGCGCTGAAAGCTGGCTACCGCCACATCGACACGGCGCAGTACTACGAGAATGAGAAGGAAGTCGGCGAGGCATTTCGACAGTCTGGAATCAAGCGATCTGATGTCTTTATAACGACCAAGATAGAGTTCGGCAAAGGCAGTGTGGAAAAGACCTACCAGTGCGTGCTTGACAGCGTAAAGGCAATTGACGGAGAGGATGGTATCGTGGATTTATTCTTAGTTCACACTGCTGATATAGGACCAGCTGGTCGCAAGGAAGTGTGGCTTGCACTGGAAAAGCTACTGGAAGCAGGGAGGACGAGGAGTATCGGAGTTAGCAACTACGGGATTGGACATATCGAAGAGATGAAGCAGTACGCAAAAGTTTGGCCACCCCAAGTCAATCAGATTGAGGTTAGTAGGCCAAAAATAATCACCAATATGTCCTTAGACACGAAAGGAATGGTAGAGTTCTTTGCTGTGATTGTGCCGCTTTCTGAGATTACTTACTAACCTGTTTGATTTGTTAGCTCCACCCCTGGTGCCAACAACGCGAGATTGATGCATACTGCCACAAGCTTGGAATCGTTGTCCAAGCATACAGTCCACTCGTGAAAAACATGAAAGCAGATGACCCAACACTGTCCAAGATCGCCAAAAAGCACAATGTCGCCGGGACACAAGTGCTAATCCGCTATTGTTTGCAGAAGAACTGGGCGCCCTTACCAAAGAGTGTCACGCCTTCAAGAATTTTGCAAAACGCGGATGTGTATGGTTTTGAGTTAGAGGAGGAGGATATGAACATGCTCGACGGTCTGGACCAGGGACCGAGTGGCGCTCTTTTAGAAGCTGTCAGTAATGAGTAATCGGCATGAAATAGACTTACCCATCCGTAAAACTAGAGTATGGCTTTTAAAATACCTCCTAAATGATAGAAGACTTCACTATAAAGAGTAGTTTAATCTACTTTCTACAGATTTCAGGTCCGTTTTAACCAAGTTATAAGAGGGTATTGCTTCTGGAGGAGCGCCTTGGAGGGGCAGTGAGGGAACCGCACACCGGTTCTATGTTTTCGACACGGTTTGGTTTTCATTAAGTCCGGATAATCAAATATTTGACGATATAATGATGAGATATGGTGTGCTTGGAAAATTTTGCTCTGTCTGGTATCACCGCAAAAAATCGGTGCCAGCTTCGAGCAGCTCGGGGTAAAATTCTTCCGAAACTTCAGCTTTTTTGCTGCGCTCACCAGATCATGTCCAAATACGATCGGCTTGAAGATTTTCGCTTGCCATTGAATTTATCACGTTGTGGTAATGGAAAATCAACTACACAAGTACGAATACACGCCGCTGGATGGTCCCCATGATATCAGGATATTGGAGCTCACACCAGGCTCCTATAATAAAGAGACTATGATATTCGATTTCAAGTTACGAACTGTCAATCTCGAGGATCCCAAACATCCAGCTTATTATACTCTGTCCTACACTTGGAAGCTACCTGATATTGAAGAAGAACAGGCTCCACTACGTCCTTCTCCGGTACACGTTCGGTGTGATGGCAAAATTCTTGATATTGGGGAAAATCTTTTCGACTGTCTCTATCAATTAGAGAACATGCCTGATGACGGTGATGATAGTGAAATCGATGAATCTAATGGCATATTTGTATGGATTGATGCTATCTGTCCATAAGTCTGTTGATACCGAACAAAACACCTCGGAAACTTGAGGTTTTGACCTCTATTTTCTCCTAACGAGCCAAGTATCATAAGTCTGTGTTTTTAGGGCATTTCGCTAAGAAACGAACCCCATAATAATTTTGGACGCTCTACTCTTATATTTTGAATTAGTTATAAAGGCCTGCTAAACTCATTCTAGCTTCTTTTATCATATGCGCTTGAATTATATAAGGTTTTAATCTATAGTTGTTTTAAAACTATGAAGTGAAGTGGGCGACTTTGGTTTTGCAATGCCTGAAAACTTCGCTAAAAACACAGACTTATGATACTAGGCTCGTAAGCACGTCTTAAGCTCGCCTTAAGCAACTTGAGCAACCTGAGCAACTTGACTAACTTAAATAACTTAAGGTATAAGTAAATTTTTACAGTCAATGAGAATCAGATCTGGTACAGCATGATATCCGAGGAAAGATAGCAGATAGACCTGTTGTAAACAACAGTAGTTCGCTCAGCTTCGTTGCCAATTCCACTGGCTGCTTTTCTCGCTGGACTGCCTTCTCTATTTATATAATCTTGCCTATACTAGAGTAACATCGATGTAAATTCGAAAGTGTTCCTTGCCAATATTTCCTATAGCGACAACCTCTGCGTGAATGTTTCCAGGTGTACAGCCTATACTGTCCTTTTCGAGTCTTGATAAACCATCGGGACCGGGTTCAATGGACCTCTGAATGCTCCGATCAGAGAAGCCTTTCCATTCTGCTGCCCAGCAAAGGCTAACCCATAGAGTGTCATGACCCCCACTATTCTCAGACCCTTGAACGAACAAGCCGCCCCAAGCAAGGTAAAAGTCATCCCAGGTGGGGCTTGTTAAACCAGATGGGGTTCCAGGAAGTACCCGTCTACTCAGTTTGATGTAGCCAGAGTAAGGGTAGTCTTCGCAATTTAGAAAGGCTAAAGTCGAGGCGTCCCATGTATCCTGGGGAAAGATCTCCAGAATCGAGTTGTACAAGGTTTCTTGCGAGCACCAGAGACTACGTAGCTGGACACTTTCAAGGTGGGAGTTCTGGATGAAACCTCTCGTCTCAGGTGTTAGCTTGGTGATCAGGTACCCATCAATACTGTGGTTCCAACGGTAAATGGTTTTCCATCGACAGTATTGCAATCTGACGAACACGTCTGGACCAACTTTCTTCAATGCCAAATACATTCTATCGCGAGGAGACTGTGTGTCGTAACACAGCAGAGGGAGAAGATAGCACCCGTTTTTAAAGTCTACCCGCAACCTCATCCGTGAGAGAAAAAGTCCATTGTTGGTTACGGAGAAAGCAATATTTCGTTGCGCAATGCCGGTTTGCAAAGCGACATTTCCGCAACCAGCGAAGTCGCGAGGCGACTCCGCAAATAGGTTACCAAAAACAATTTTTTCAGGTAGACTACTGTCATTTGGTTCCACTTCTCTCTCCTCCCTACCGCCTCTTGAATCTCTATTAGGGCGAGAATAGTTGGCCACATCTTGCCGTTGAGATGCAGTTGTCTGAGGATGGCCCCACGTGAAAATGGACAGGTCATTTGACCCGTTAATAATCTCTTTCTGAAGGCGCATGAATGCTTTCTGCCCTTCTCCATACAGTAGAGGCATGTTAACGTCGAATATACCTAGAAGACAATATGCTGTGTCTTCCACTTTCGTCGTTTCTCTATGTGCAGCCCAGGCCATCTTCTGAGCTACCGACATCGAGGGCAGCAGGCTCGGGTCGGTCAGGACCTTCTCATCGATCGTTGAGATTCTGGAAATAAGATGCCTAAGGGAGGCATCCAGTTTACTGCCTACATACCGCCAAGTGCCATCGTAGAACCTCACATCTCGAGGTGCGATGAGTTCCTGAAGGCACCAACCGCGAGTGAACCAGCGGCATCTGGGCATGAAATCGTCGAGATTACAATTCGGAGGTAAGTCTGAAAGATAGCCCAAGCAGACTTTGGCAGTTTGATACCATCTGAACATTGAGTTGATTCCTTCGCTCTGGTCCGCGCTGCTTAACTGATCGATGCAGCATGTATCAACCCATAGATACTGGTGGCCCGCATTCAAACCAATTTCGCACGCCTTCAGTATTTTTGAATACCCGGATTTTTGCGTTGCTGGATGATCAGGCTGAAGCTGTATATCTTTCATTTCCTGGCGGGAAACTTCCTCTCCAGCCACCCAAGTATGAGATAGGATGGCATATTCAGGAATGGGTAGGCCTACGATGGTCTTCAACTCTCCTGTGGACGTTTCAATTAGTCGGAAAGCCATGACAATCACTCGTGACTATTCGTCGGAGAGCAGTTGATATCCAAGACCCTTTGGCTTCAATATGTAGTGTAGGCAGTGCACTAGAAGTAGTCACTGCACCGTGCACGCTACTACAGCTTGCACGTGATTTTTGCCACATTAATATTTTAGACAGTCA
>JAPZPC010000166.1:0-85228 GCA_037952705.1 Haplographium delicatum
GCCGGGGGGGGGCAAGAGCGAAGGTGCGGTGCCAATAGTGATCGCTCTGCCTTGGCGGGGGTTTGACCTTGACCTTGAACCTGAACCTGAACCTTGACCCAGTCCCCATTTTTTTTTTTTGGAAGTGGCAGTACAATGAACAACTGTACGAGGTACAGTACAATACTGTACCGGACGCATAATATATCCAATTCTCAATTCTCAACTCTCAACTCTCAACTCTCAACTCTCAACTCCAGCCCTACTGAACGCCGAACTCAGGATAGCTCAATGGTCTACCAGATGAGGTGAGGCTCCTTCAGGTCAGAACTAGGCTCCCGACATCCTCCAATGCCGCCTCTCTCCCTTTCTGTCCCCAAATCCTTTGCACGGCTATGCTCACTCCCCGTGGCTCACCTTCCCAAGAGACTTTTTCTTGAAATCACCAGCGCGTCCACAAATTACGCCTCCCACAGGCCTGGGACAAAACGGAGTACCGATTAACTTCCCTGGACACCGTCGCAAGAACGGCAAATGAACTAAGCTGCTTTGGTGCCTCCTCGTGATTCTGTACGCACTGCAGTTGGCTGTGAAGATCAGCCAATAATCTGTGTCACAGGACACCTGCCCTACGCTGTCTTTAGGCAAGCTGGAAGAATGCCATGGGGACACATTTGGCCTGGTGGTGGTGGTGGTGTTCATGGTGCGCGGTGGCGAGGAGTGGGGAGGGCCAGCAGGAAGCGCCAGCAGCGTGGAATGGGATGGAATGCGTCACGAATGGCAAACAATGGCTGCTGGCCGCATGACGGGAGATTGGGGAGGGAGGGCCTGATGGTCAGCGCTGCTGAGTGAGAGCGACAAGGCGACATTACAGAATACTATACCGCCCGAAATACTGCAGTGTTGAACCACCAGACCATGACTCCGGACACGAAGACTAATCACCACCCTCTGGGCTCCCTCGTACAGTACTATGTACAGTATTAAGGACAACCGCGGGATAGACAAAAACAGCCATGCTGCCTGCAGACTCGCAAGGCCCTCATCATCGTCACCGGCAGGGGATTATCTTTTGGGAAGAAGCGCAGTCGCCATCTGCCGCCCATGACAGAAACCATGTCGCAATCCCCCTCCTTACCACTGGCGACAAGCCCAGATGCGGATGGTGGATCGCGGATCATGGGTCAACTTCAGGACTACCTCGAAGCGAGAAGAGGATCCAAAAGATAAACGCTGTTGATACTGGATCTGCCATATGGTATTGTATAGTAATAATAGTCTCTGGACGGTTCTAAATTATCCAGCCTACGACGCCGATGTCTCTAAGATTGTTGTTGCAGGCAATTCGGACTGTGGACCGGCTGCATTATTCTACTGAAACCTCTTACTGGATTCGCAGACTGGCTGGCCAGCAGCTGACATCCATTCCGAGGACCTTCCATCCCCGCCGTAAGGTACAGATAAACTACGATTTGGTGTACAGTATCTGTTGTCCGGCCCTCGTACATTGTTCCTGTTCCTGAAAGCTGAACAGCCTCGGCGCCGCAAATGCCAACATCAAAAATATGCACATTTCAATTTCTGGGAATTTAGGGATTGCAACTCCGGGTTCACAATGTTCTAGGCTTTGGATCTAGCTCGGCTCCCGATAATTCAGACCGGTTCCGCAAGATCATCGCTGCTTATTTGCCTGATCAGCGCTGCTAACAAATATAAGCTATGGCCTCTCGATTCGCCGACATCTGTTCAGAATCAAAATTGGAAGTAGACAGGCTTGGGGAGCCGACAGCTCAGATTCCATTACTGTCCAGCCAGGGTAACACTGCACACAAAATTGCTCCACAGAAATTCTCCAACAAGAGTCCTGCCCTCTCACTCCAGCGGCTGCAGAAATAATCCATCTGCGGGGCATGCTCTCAAGTTGATTGGCAGCTGGGTCGACTCGTCAAGATTTACACAGGCGATTCGGGCGGCATGAACTTCCCAATCGTAGGAACAATGCGCTTTCTGCGGGAGAGGAGCGGACACCCAAGTGCGGGAGGTGGCTTAGGAGAGCGCTGCGACAACCGATTGACGCGATGGACAAATTTCCTGGATACTTTTTTGTAAGTTCCGTTTTATCCGTCGAGGTTCTGGGATGCTGCGCAGCAATTAAAGTCAGTCTTCATTGTTCAGATCTTGGACAATGCTGAGGACGGGGGCGTGTTCCGCATGAAGCCCGTGCTGGAACAGGAGGATACAGTGGGTAAGGCTCAGAAGAAGATCGACGATCACTGGATTTAACGACCGCTTCCCTAGCTCAAGGCTTTTATTTTTATTTTTAGAATGGCTATTGTTTTTCAATTGGCGGGAAAGGCGCGGGACGGTAGGCCAGCAGTGACGAAATCCAGCCTCCATCTTCCGGTGTCAATTTTTTTTTTGATATCAGATAATAATTTTATCTGAAGAAAATGTTTGAAACATTTCATAAAATATCGACAGGCATTCTTCCCTGGCTCGCGAGGGGTACCACACTGGATGACGGGCGGATTGGTATCGTGACCTGCATTAGCTGGGGGCCACCCTGAGACACAGGAAGCTACGCCACGGCGCTGCCCTACGCCCAGCGAACCCTGCGAGTGTGGGAGACCTTGACGCTGAGGATATGAAGTACTGTACAAAGTATGGGGTAGCCCTGAGGAACGACGTGAGGAACAGAACATCACGCAAGACCGAGCGTAAGGGTAGATCCCATTATCGCTGTCAGAGGGATAAGTGGAATTCGAATGGCAGTACCTGATCACAGATTGCGAAGGCTGGCCTCTTCCTACATACACAATCTGTACTGTTCCAAGGCCACATAAAGCCGAAGATGACAGATATTGTACTGTACTGTACAGTACATCGGACAGTACTTCGGACAAGACTCAGCTGTGACGTCTTTACGTAGCGGTTTCTGTTTTTGGCCCAAAAAAAGTCTCACAGCGCGCGTGGCGTGGTCAGAAGCCCCCCGAGCCACCGGCATCCACTCAAATTTATTTCTTGAGTGTGGAAAGTAAAAGGTCTCGAAAAGTTTTTCGGGTTTACATCATACGTCGTAATGTTGCCATGCCAAAATATTTCCAAGCTTACTACTGTACGGAGCCCACCGATCAATCCGGAAGGCGGGAGGCCCGGAACTCAGTTGAAGATGCCGTGAAAACGGCCGAAACGAAGGAAGTGTGCGGAGTTTGTATCCCACCGGTTCGGCGAGATGAATATCTGGAGAGTACGAAGGATGAGTGAAGATGCACAATAAGAAGTCGGGGCGTGGTGAGTATATTCACGTGACAAGTACAGTATCTTCACGATCCTGGCAGGGACGGAAAACGGTTTCAACGGCATTGAAAAATCTACGAGTCAAAAGATCCACGATCCAACGTCGTCGGCCTTCTAGAACGCCCTCACGGATTGCCATGGCCACAGTCACACTGTCTCTTCCATGACGCGGCGTCGGTCCAGCGACACGCAGCTGCCTAATGACGTTATTGTTCGAGTGTACGGAGTACTTGCTCAGTCAAATGTGACTTTCTTGCAGCTCACCGTCTTTTAATCCCCTGATCTCCGATTCCAATTCCCCTGCAGTCGCCATATCAGATGAGACTTCGTCATTGTCCCATGCTTGTCAGACATGCATTTCTGGGTCTAACGCTCGAGCTGTTTGGAATCTCACTTCTCTAAAAATATGCCCGACAGTATCGTATTCGAAGTACAGTACAGTACCAACTATTCTATGCAACGGAAACCGCTAGACCCCGCCGAGATCGGCATGACCCCTCCAAACCTTATCTCAAAGAAAGTTGTTATGGGGCTCGTAGACACTAATGGTAATATGAAGATCTGAAGATCACAAGCTCCCAGGAGAAAAAAAATCATGCATTTATATCTCCTGGGCGTAAGGCATGTAAAACAGCAACAAGCAATATAATGGTGTTGAGAATCGAGATGAAACCGTGAGGACTAGTCCTAAAATCGATGCTTGGCGGAAAAAAAACAATAGTGCCGTGCAGTGCAGCGCTGCAAACGTTATCTAATCAGTGCAGCCAGACCACAATGTGGACAAGACGCGTTCACTTCACCAAAGCCTTTCCCCGAACGCTTCCTCCGAGGTCAAACAGAGACAAACGCCCCGCTTACGAATAAATTCGGTGCAATCTGAAGAATATGACTGAATCATACAAGAAAATTGGGAGAGGTGGCGCTGGGAACTTCTACAGCAAGAAGGACGTCGAGGTTGTCACGAAAGCGGCAGCAAGTGTACATACCCCCTTTTCTTTTTCCTCGACTGCTCTACACAATTGATGCCTATCTGGACACTTTAACTACGTTCTGGTATCTTTTTCTGGATGGCGGCTATGTTTATGTTTGATATACGTTCTCATATCAAACTTTTTCATGTCTCTGTGTCTTATCTCTCCACACCTCAATCAGCACTTCCCTCTTGCCCCATAGCTCAATTGACTGCGCAACTATGTTCAAAAAGCTAACCCTCACCCTCGTAGGACACGGAATCTAACCCGGTACCAACAGCAGACCTCGCCCGGGCGCTCTCGGCATCTCAACCGCCTGCGGAATACTTGCACACGGGGCGAGGGGGTGCCGGCAACTGGCACAAGCCCGCGGAACTCGAAACCCAAGGTCTCACGCAGAGCACGTCGTCGGACCCCACCTCGACCGCACCCACCACCTCACCCCTCACCTCCCGAAGTGTCAACGGCATCGCCCTGAGCAAGCGCGTCCTGGGCGGCAGCAAACCGACGTACCGGGGAGGCCGAGGCGGAGCGGGGAACTACACGGATTTCGAGGCCGAGGAGAAGGCGAGGAAAGAGCAAGAGGAGGCGCGGCGCAGGGATATGGAGAATAGGGTTGAGAGGGATGTCGAGGCCGGGTTGGCGAGGCCGCCAAAGGCTTATGGTGGAATCGGCGGGGCATGGGAACTCGCGGATATGAAATGAAAATGTGACGAAACTTTTTTTTTTGGCCTCGGTTTTCTGGAGTTTTTAGTGATGGGGCCTAGGGATAATAGTGGGTTGCGGTATAATGTAACTTCGCGGCTATAGTCTTATGTCGACAGCTAATAAGGGTCGGCGCTATGTAATTTCCCGGTAGATAGGTCCTTGTTGGAATGAATAATTACAGTAAAATAGGCTCAGTTCTCGCCCGGGGGTTGGGGGGGGTTCAAACTTCTTCATTATGCTCTTCTTGTCGACTCAGATAATAATTATTTAGGAACATGGTAAAGAAATCCACATTTAGTGCATCTAGAGGATCACAACTTGACAGGTTTAGAAGAGTGGGAGTAAATGCTTATATTCTAGAATTTTGTACAACACACATGTAACCCGCCCATTTTAAATTCAACTCCACGCTATGTAAATGCCTTGTATCAAGTTAGACCTCATCTTTCTCTTTTCCTCCTTCAATTACCCCTTGCATGCTTGAGCTCTCATTCTCAGTATCCCTATCAAGCGGTTTTCCTTCATCGGTAGGCATGCCACGCCTGCTTCCCTCTCTTGAGAACATCTCTCGATCTAGTTCCAAGTCCCCATCTACCCTGTCCTCTTCTTCCTCGAGAGTCGTACCTCCTCCCCTGATTCTATCCAAGGTCCTCGCCGCCTCTGCTGCATACTTGCACTTAAGCCGAATTGACTCTCCATGCTTATAAAATAAGAATGGGAATGGGACACACATCAGTGACAGAAATGCCGGGATTGAGGATGCCCACTGTGTACCGAGATTTTTATACATATCTACAAGTCATGTTAAAATGGTGCGTTGATGAGAGGGTTTAGGAAATAGGGGGACAGGAAGAAACTTACAAGACGTAAACATGGGGAAAGCAGCTCCAAACAATGCTCTCAACACAGTGGTAGCTGCGAGGCAAGAAGCTGCATAAATGACATAGGAATCGATAAGGTAGTTCATGACGCTTAAAAACACGAGGACCATGCCGAAGCCAAAAGGGACCGTTGCGATAATCGAAACACTCCAATGAATACTCGGGCTGGTAGTCCAGGCAAACCAGAACAGGCCCAAAGGCAGTGCCACTGATCCAATTAAGGATGTCGGTAGCCGTGCTTCCGGTGGAGCTCTACCATTATATTTGGCTTCAACTCTAATGTATCGTTTGTTGTCCCATATGCAATATGCCGATGCAAAGATCATTCCAATCATTACCCCGACAAATGATAACCCTCCAATTCCTGGAGACCAGCCCCGCTCCTGTTGATAAACAATCGGAAACGCAGCAAACATCATGTAAAGCGTCCCATATATAATAGCCAAATAGATACTCAGCAGCAGGACAATCGGTTCGCTAAATAATAGGAGCCATGGCCTCGAAAGTGCAACTTTGTATTCTTGAGTGATGGTTTTGGTGCCGTGCTCGACCTCAAGCTTCGATTTGTACACCTTACCAGTCATCTTAGAAAGTTTCTTAGCACGCCGGCGGAGAATGACGGGGCTGTATGTTTCGGGGATCGTGAGGGAACCAATAATCCAAAGTGTACCAGAGAAAATGGCCATAAGCCCCTCAACCCAACGCCAGCCTGCTGCATCACCCAGAAAACCTCCTACAATAGGACCTGGCAACATGCATTAGTATTGAGTAGTGAAGAGGATAACTAGGCTTTTACCAATGGTAGGCCCAAGGAATGGTGCAGCGGCAAAAACAGTCATCGCCAACCCTCTTTGAGAAGCGCTGAACATATCTGCAATGACACCCCCAGCATTTGTGAGAGGGGATGAACCAAAGGCTCCAGCAAAAAACCGCATGATTAGAAGGGTTTGTATATTTTGGGCACCCGCAGCTCCAGCGTTAAATGCTGTCAGGGCAGCATAGGTTCCAATAAATAGAACTTGTCGTCCATACATTTCGGACATAGGAGCCCAAAATAGAGGTCCGATGGCGAAACCTAGAACGAAGAGTGAAACTCCAAGGGTGGCCACTTCATCTCCTATTTTGAATTCTAAGAGAATCCGATCGATGCCACCTGTATAGGCTGATGAGAGCAGTGCCACAGCTAAGGTCGCCTATATTTATATGAAGTGAGCTTAGTTTTCCGACAAGTTGTTTGACAAGAAAGAGAGAAAACCACAAAGCAGCCTTATGCTTTCAATATACAAGCGCAAAAGCTCCGAGGAGGGTCCAATCAAGACAAACTTACCATTGCTACAAGATGCGTAATCATCCATTTTTTCCACTGCGGAAAAAGCATCGGATTCCGGCGGTCATTTTCAATATACTCTACTACATATGGATCCTCTTCAGTCCCAGAGCCTTTGTAGGGCCAGTTCAAAACCTCGGGCGTAACGTGAGTCTGATCCCATACCAATTGCCAATGCGTTGCCCTCTTTTGCGGCCGCTTCTCCTGAGCTTCTACATCTCGTTCTGGAGCTTCGATTATAGTAGAAGCCGAAATTGCATGTTCCGACATGGCCCAAACCGCAGGCAAAAAGAATAACAGTTAAAGAAGCGAATCTGTTGGATGCTTAAAGACAGTACTAAGCAGACGGTATTGCGGAACAGCACCGAAGTGACTTGCCTAAGTATTTATTTCATTTATCTCTTTCCCAAAAAGAATACCCACCTGCTGCGGGGCATCGAAAAGCACCCCGGTGCAGCTGATAAATACGTGTGCACAATTATGTACAACTATGCATAACTCGGGACGGCTTCTGAGGCTATTGGTTGACTATGACGAAAGTATTGAGAAGTGGGCCTTGTCGCGCCGCACTAGACTCACCATCCTAGAATTGACCTTGAAGGGAATTCCCAATACCCCCTTCCGTACCCTCTGCACTTCCCTCTCACAGCGCCATTATATCCCACCCACTTAAATCCGCCTCATAGTGCAGCAAGTTGCAGCTCCCATGAGAAATCCACGCAATTTTCAGGGGGTTTTCTGGAAACAAGGGGTCAATAGAGAACCTTGAATTCAATGAGTCAACTTCTCGGGAATGTTGCTGGTACTTAGTCGAGAAATGCCGAATAGCCGTTCCGTGGCTTGTGCGGGTGGTTGCATAATTTTCCGGGACAAAACCACCCGAAGTAACTTAAATGAGGCATGCGATTCCTAACTTGGCTTTTGACATCCCTTATATTTTTAGCACAATACTTTGAGGCTTGATTCTCATATATATAGGCTTATGTCACATCATCTGCAAAACCAGTCCACTCTTCTTCGTCTTCTGTCGAGTTGTCCTGACTATGGTCTCTTCCCTGAGGCTGGTGAACGTCTTCATGTTGTATCCTGACGGGGAAGCCCAAAAGATCTCGGACAATATGACCTCTCTCATCTCGTAAGAAATCTGCATCCAAATCTGCTGTGGTTTTTTGGTCCCTTATAAACCCAGCGAGGAAGAACCCCATTGTACCATGCTCATCCCCTTTTCTGGCTCTTATGCAAGCTTCTGCAAGAACATCATCACCATTACAAGCCTCCAAATCTCCTCGGACCGGCCACTCCGACATTCCTCGAATTTGACTCTCGCGCTTCAGAATTTTCCATCCTCTCTCTTTTGCAATAGAACTATTCAGAGCCTGCTGAACAACCGATTCATTCTCTTCTGCATGAATAGAACAAGTTGAATATGTGATCTTTTGCGCTGCCGGAAATTCGAACGCATGGAGTAGTAACTCTAGTTGGAACTTGGAAAGTGCCTCTAACCTGGCCTTGAGCTCGTCCTCTGAACTGACAACTGTAACCTCCCCATCATCGTCTATCATCACATCTAGTGCATTTTCATGGACCTCACGTTTGCGTTTCCGGCTCTGATTTATTTGTTCTTGAGGTATTACCTCCTTTTTCAAGGGTCTTGTTCCTTTAATGGCATTTTGTTTGATGACAGGTAGATGAAGTTCTGGCACATCATCTCTGCCGATAATTCCACTCCCAGAACAGCTTGGGTCTAACAGCAATGCCCCGACATTTTTGAAGGTAAGTGATTCAGGGTCGGTTTTGAGGAAGTCATGTCCAGGATATAGTTTCGTCCACGGGGTTGACCCAGCGAGACCGACCATCTTCTCAAGAGTTTCGGCCCTGCCCTTGTTCTTCTCAAATGCATGAATGGTCTGTGAACAATCGTCAAGCTCCGGGCTACGAGCGAGAAGGATTGCTGCAATATGTGTAGTCTTGTTTCCAGGAGCAGAACATGTGTCTATGATATCTCCGTCTTCCGGAAGCGGATCAAGGAGATATGCAGGGAAACAAGAAGCCTTATCCTGGAATATGATAGCCCCTGACTTGTAGGTATCACTTTTAGAAAGATCCACACTTGGTGATATGGCCAAGAGATTAGGAATGTGTGGGTCGAGAAATACACGCTTTGATCCTCGGTGACGCACAGCTTCAATGGCCAAAACTCTGTCATATTCAGCAAAAGTCGTATCTAACTGGTCCTCCAACGTAGTCTTAAGGTTGTTGATCCGCACCCAACGTGGATATGGGGCTTCAGATTCATTGGGCCCATTTCCCTGGCCAGACTCAATAAAGGCCTTGAATGCTTCAACAGAAGGCAGTTTTCTTCGAATTCTTGCTTTTGTGAACTCTGCTTGTAATCTAGCTTTATGTCGTTCAACTGCTGCTCTAAGCCCATGCGTTGCTGGTAGAGCGATGCCTCCTTTTGCTAAAAGAAGATCATGGACTAGGAGAGTTGATAAAATAGGAGTTACCTTATAGTAATAATTTAGCTCTTCAGTCGTATACATAAATTATACTAATCGTCTTACCTTTTTCTCTAAACGTAAGATGCCGGCATTCTCGATCACCTCTTTCAAAACGGGACTCCATTTGGACGTTTCTATTGCCAAGGCGTAGATTTGCGCTGGCTGGCTCTTCAAATCCTTTTTGCCGAATATTCTCGACTTCAAACTGCCACCTGCGTTACTGGGCGCAGTTAGGATGTCAGCTGCTTCATAGTAAAGCGACATAGTGCCAGCAAACTAAACCAGAACGCAGGTCGAAATCGCGAAATCAGAGCATTCTCCTAAAATATTCAACGTAAGAAGATATTCTAAAAGAGTAAAGGATATGTCGCCCTATATGACATAACGCTACTGGAAAATTTGCTGAGAAATGAGATTGAAGATGGAAGAAAATTTACCGAAAATAGCAGAAAACCTGCACGTGACTAATCCCAAGTGACTCAGAGCAGGTGAGCCAAAGGCGAAGCAATTTTCTTTTATTGATTAATCGACTAGATTCATACAGTCTAGTTGAGCAAATATTAATTTAGACTACTCCCCCAATTGAAGCATCATGTTTTCCCAATTGTTCACGTAGAACAACGAACGAAGAGTGTTCGAACATCTATTTCAGAAAATGAGACGAGTCAAGAACCAATATATAATTAATCTTGGTAGAGTATTCTAAATTATTTTATTTTGTTATCCCATGAGCTGTTGGATATCCTCTGGAGGCCATCTGACTTGTGCAAAGCTCAGGCATCTCTTGATACTTTGCAAAAACTTCCTCGTCACCTCATCCCCCATGACATGTCCCTTGTCAGTTTCATGCAGCTTTTCTCGAGCACTACGCTCATGAATACCAACCATAGTAACTCCAATTGGCCAGGCGGCCTTACCAATACTTAATCGTAAATAGCCATCATTGGCATCTACATATCGCTTTTCTTGGGCTGCTTTCACAATCTCGACTATAGGTTCTAGGACGCCCTCATCTATGTCTCCCTTTTCAAATTTTCGGAATAGCTAGTGAAAATTAGTTTCATTCAAATACACGAGAATTGTACACTTACTGGTGTCATATTCTCCTTACTCTGAACCATTGCGTTATATGCCGCTTTGCTCGCAAACGTGTCTCTCTTCTCTTTCTCCAAAGCGGCCTCCCATTCGGTTAGAACCATTGTGAAGTAAGAAGCCAGTTGCCTGAACAAAAACTGGCGCCCTTCAGGGTCACTAGGGACCGTATCCACCTTCATATCTTTCTCTTCCACTAGCTCCAAGGAGGTCGGAATAGGCCCATCGGTCAAGACAACCCCAAGTTTCCTGAATCTTCTTAATCTCTGCTTGTGACTCTCTCCAAAAAGTTTTGCTGGATGTCCCATCGCCCTTAATTTTTCAACCAGCTCTTCATCCTTGATATCGTCTACCTCAACCTCCTCACTACCCTCCTTAACTAGCTCAGGCAAACCCAACCTCTTCCTCCTAGCTCTCTCTTCCTCTGCCTCTTGTTCTTGTCTCCGTCGTCGTGATTCTTCGGCAAGCTTCCTCCGTTTTTCTTCCCGAGCCCGATTTTCGTCTGCTTCCTCCTCTTCACGTTTGCGCTTCTGTGCCAACTTTGCTTCTTTCTGTGCTTCGATAGCTTTTTGTTCTTCTAAATACTTTTCGCGACGTTCAGCTTCGACTTCAGAGCGCTTCATATATTTCTTAGACGAGTCGGTGGCTTGGGTAGGGCGGGCTTTGGAAATCTCCTTCGACATAAGTGACGCGAAGTCCATGATGGCGGTAGTGAAATCAGCTCCTTCTAGGGCACTGGCATTTATAACTGATTTGAATTGGTTGGTAAGAGAACCCCGTAGAAATTTCTCAGGTGCGCAAAGAATTCGGTGCTCAAGATGGGGAAATTAAGAGGGGGGGGTTAACAAAGTGGACGAGAACGAGGCATCGAAATATTCGCGAAACTGTATTCCGAGGTTTCGCCTCCAAGCCTTCCTTCCCACCTTAAGTTTGCGCCTGTGCTTCACAGTCAATTTCCACAGCCAAACATGCTCCCATAGCTTAATTTACAAAAGATTGACATTGAACATCATCATGGCCTCCGCCTCAGGCAAGATTGATCGCCAAACCACCACACCCTTTCACCTAAAGCTCTTCTACAAAACTGGAAGTTTCCACAGGTAAGTTTCAGCCTTGTTCTCCCCGCAAAACTTTGGTACTAATACCTTGTTTCCACAAGACTCGACGAATTCAATCCGTTATCAGAACTCCCACCCCACCTTCAAATATATACCTGGCAATCATGTACTCTCCGCGAGCTCTCCCACCTTCTCACAGCCGCCCTGCCTTCATTACTTCCCGACCCAGCTATTGGGACGCGTCTCTCATTCCGCCTCATTTTTCCGGACACGCGTAATGCAGGTCCAGCTGCTGGGCAGAGTTCCGCTCCTGGTAGATATGTGACAAAAGAGCTTGGTAGTGTAGTTATTGGAGATGGAGGCCCTGGTATTCTTCCTGATGAGGAAGAAGCTGCAATTGTCGGAGGAGGTCAGATGGCTGGACCGCTTGGAGGAGATCCGGAGAAGACACTACAGGATGCCAGATTTGTGATTGGAGATTATATATCCTGTGCCATCATGCCTCCTATGGATAATGGCTCGGTAGCACCATCTCCGACTGGCCCTGCTAGGGGCGGATATGGAAGTGGAAGAGGAGGGGATTTCGGCAGTCGGGGAGGCATGGGCCCAAGAGAAAATGGGTATGGAGGATTCAGAGGGCGAGGTGGATCGAGAGGAGGTGGAGGATTTGGGCAAGGCTTTGTTCCTACCGGAGAATGGAGGAGAGGAGAGAGAGTACCAGAGGGGCCATCAGGGGGGAGGGGCCGGGGCTACGGTGGGGGCTTTGGGGCTGGTCGAGGTAGATATTGATGATGCAAATACAAAATGATACCAATTTAGAATGAGCAATGGTTTCGCACATCATAGATACCGCGATACTCAATGCAGAGTGGAAATAATATATCCACCGCTCTGACCTCAGATGATGAAATTGGACCTTTTTATATGGCTACAGGATAGCCAGGAAAGCCATCATTCCGGTCTCACTGTATGACGTTAATCTCATCATAGAGTAACATTTCACCATGCTTTCCCACTTCAATGAGCACGTCTTCCAATCGGCTTGTAAATGCTGTTTTATTTCTTTTCCATTCCCTTATATACAACGCAACCCGAACATTCCCCAAAATCGCAAAATCTAAAACTCCACAAGTGGATCTCCTCTCAGCTTCCCTCTCATATCCCATTTGCCCTGTAAAGAAGTCAGTCTTGCACTCAACTGGCTTTGCGGTCTCCTCACATCAGTCTTATATCCTATGTAGCCGATGAGCGCCGGGAAGGCAACAACGTAGGCAAAGGTAATTCTAGCAGTTCTGGAAGTCCATCTGAAGTATTTGTGCCGGTTATTGATCATTTCTAGGCCGTCCGTTAGAATTCACAATCGATGAGATGGTGAATGGAATGGGATCATACTCATGTGCGCGGCGATCGCTGGGTCCAGCAGGAGGGCTATCGTACGAGTGTCAGCACGGTTAGGTCAATTGATAAGATATCTCGAGCTTACAGTGGTTGTGGTGGCCTGCCATGGTGACTTGTGATGGCCCTCGCCGTTGATTCTCTCTGTTGATGTGAGGTTGTCGTGATAAAGCTTCCTCGTCTACGTCGGGACGTCCGTAACCCGACGCCACGGCGCAGAGAACCTAACGTGTACGTTCCTCGCTAAACGCTCAACGAGTAGGAGCACGACTCTTTAGAATCATGACGGCGCATTCGAGATTTTTGGCCACATGCGTGCCTCGGTATAAATTTGCACTCATGTACATATATATATAGAGCATCTCCTACGGGAAAATTAAAAATTGTTGAAAGTTGAAACAATTCAAAAATGGAGGCCCCCATAGCACAAGAACAGCCCAAGGTCAAGCTCTACTGGTAAGTGATTTTGCGATTCAGACCAGGATTATGACTGATCGTATATCTAGGCTTAATCAGTCGCGCGCCCAACGTATTCTCTGGCTCCTCGAGGAACTCAATGTGTCTTATGAACTCGAGATATTCCATCGTGACGAGAAGACCCATTTCGCACCACCAGAGTTGAAAAAGGTGCATGGGTTGGGCAAATCCCCTGTGCTCTCCGTGACCCCGCCCGGATCGACAGAACCCGTCATTATTGCCGAGAGTGCGTTCATTGTGGAGTACCTTTTGGATCATTTTTCCAAAAACAGCACTCTACTTCCAAAACGGTACAAGGAGGGCCAGGAGGGTAAAGTTGGAGGAGAGACGGAGCAATGGTTAAGATTCCGGTATTTCATGCATTATGCCGAGGGGAGCTTGATGACTTTGATGCTTGTATCTCTTGTTGCTAACAGTACGTTCTTCACGATTTCTCCTTTCCTCTCTTCTGGCTTCTTCTGACTCGGCCGCAGATATTAAAAATGCACCGGTGCCTTTCTTCATCAAGCCCATCACGACTCGCGTGGCGGGCAACATCAAGACGGGATTCTTAGACTCCAATTTCAAGACTCATTTTGAGTTCCTGGAATCTCAGCTCAATTCCTCGCCGGAAAACGGGCAATATCTCTGCGGCCCAAATCTCACCGGTGCCGACATCTTGTTGAGTTTCCCTTTGATTGCGGGGAAAGAGAGAGTAGGGATTACGAGCGAGCTGTATCCAAAGCTTTACGCTTATATTGACAGATTGGTGGAGGAGCCAGGATATAAGAAGGCGGCTGATAAGATCATCGAGATCGAAGGGAAGTTTGAGGCCTCACTTTAGGTTCTTTCGTCCGGAGAGGGCACTTTCGTACTGGACAGCTTTGTCTCTATATCCATATATCTTGATGAATATTGTAATGTTATAGAAGTATAGTACATAAGGGCCAAGAATTAGGCGACTGGTGGCTCTCGCCCTAGATAATACAAAAACAACTCTTTTTACCATTGAAATACACGGATACATGTGCACATATAAATTTTGAACTTGACTATCTCGTAAGTAGCCAGAAATGTAGGAACAAGTACTTGAGGTTATAATTTATTCCAAAGAAACATTTTAAACACTTTTTGAGGACAATTTTGATAGAATTTGAGTATTTACAGATTTATCCTATATATCACAAGCTTTAAATCCTTAACTCTTTATATAATACACCCAAATCCTCTATAATCTATGAACGAGTCTTATGTGCAATCCCCAACCCAATCCCCCTTTCTCTTCCTTTCAAAACTGCTTCTATGGCTCTGCCCACTGCATTTAAATCTCCTAATAAAGTTATGTGTCCACGATCGCTCGAAATTCTACCACCGTTGACGGCCTGGTAACCCTCAGGCAACATGGCTTGTTTCGCCAGACATACGCCGTCTCCACTGGCAAATGCGAGATTGTCATAGACGTCTGAGCATGGTATACCATCTAGTCCGTCAACCTTCGCCCCAAAAACCGTCGGGATGGATTTTCCATATATAAGTGCCAGGGGCGGGTATTGATTCGACTTCGACAGGTCGGGCTTGAAATGCAACTCTTTTTTAAATTTCTTTGTTTCCGCAAGTGTGCGGCGGAGGTAGGCAATTGCCTTGTTCCTTGGGATTGTCACGGCTGTTGAAACAGACTGATTTGTATTTTGGCCTTTGCTCACAGGATTTGGAACGCTGCCCATTTGTGGGGCCAATGTTCGGTCGGTGCCACCATCGATCTTTCGCAGAGCGTTAGCAACAGCATGAGGAGCTTTCGTAAGTTGCGATTGTACAGCTTCTTTGTTCTCATTGAGACGATTATCCGAGCTGTTTGCTAAAATTTGTGGAGAAGTGGTTCCTGATGAGGGCTTCTTCCCAGATATTGGAAGGTTAAGCAGACTGCTAGGCATATTGAGAAGACTCCCAATACCTCTCGAAGGCTGCAGTTTAGGAGGCAGGGGGGGGTCTGTACATGGCGATAAACGATATTTAATCCAATCGTCAACGTTGAAAAAATTAACAGGGTACTTCTCCTTGGTGTGAAGATCAAAAAAGCACTCGCCATCCTCCTCCTCCGGGAGTAGCAAGAAACTCGTTCGCAGAGTAAAGTTGACTTGCGCTGTTAAGACTCGAGAGCTTAGTAGTACAGAATCTCCATTCCTGAGTGGACCCAAAATATTCACGCAGCTCTGTGGAACGCCTGCATAGACGACCCCTTGGAATAGCTCTGGTCGTTGATTTACCACGTGTCGCGTGATCAAACCACCCAAGCTATGAGCAATCACCAAGGCGCCCTTATTCTCACTTCCATCCTTATTTGAAGGAAGATTTTCAAGAAACTCCGTTAGCTTACGACTTAAAATGTGTGGGCTGAGCCGCCAGTCATAGCCATAGTCCCACACCCTCAATTTCCCTTTTCGAGCATTTTCGCTCTCGGAAAGACGAGCAAAGAGTCGTCTACTGATATCCACAGGCCCAATATGCTGTAGCATACCTGATGCGTAAATCGTTTCCTCCATTCTTTCCTCATCTTCTGGCTCTAGTCCGACTTCGAGATCCACCTTGCGAAGGTTTAACCCAACTTTAACGGGGACCCAGACTTGGCGATTTGTTTTGGCTGAACGGAGAATTGACCCTCGATAGCCACCCATAATTACAACATCGCCCGTCAATGATCCCAAGGCCCGATCAAAAAAACTTGAGTTTGGACCTTCAACTAGCCGGGAAGCCGCCTCGATTGCTGCTTCGGGTTTGGATACAGCACCGGCAACGCCAGGGGTGTTAGTTAGATTCGTTACTGATTTCATCTTGGGTAAAGTCCCATGTAAAATATCTGAGGCGCCATCAGCGTCTATTCTCCACCTAGTTGGAAGACTAGTGCCAGGGGATAGAAAAGCTTTGTTGAAGTTGAAACTAGACACTCGGGATAGGCTAGGCATACTCGGCATACTTGGCATACTTGGCATCTGAGGCATCCTAAAACTAGATCTATCTTGCAAAGAGTCTCTGATTGCTTTGGTGCGAGAGTTAACTTGGTTGCGGTGATTCTCAAAACGGGCATCATCCCCAAGGGAAGAAGCTCTGGAGAGAGAATGATATAATAGAGAGTCATCAGATGTCACTCGACGGATGTAATTTGGACGCTGGGATCCTCCGCTAGCCCGTGATTCTACGAAAGGCTTTGATGAACCATTCGATTCAAGTGGACCATTTTGAGAAGTGACATGAGCTGTTCGGATGGGTGATGCTCGTTCCGAATCTGAATTCGAAAGTCCTCCAGTCTTGCTCTTCAAATTGGTACTTGACGATCCAAATAAATTGCTAACCTGGGCCATGGACGGTAGTCCTTTTGGTAGCAGTTTTCTCAGAGCTTCTGCGCCCGCTGAAAGGGACCGAGTCCTTGATGTATCAAAAACACCATGGAGCGATGATTGTGCCGGTGCTTCCTCTTTGCTAGAAAGGACCAAAGTCTTCGGGCCAGCATGCCATGGAGTAGGAAGGTCAGGGTCTCCTACATTTGGCGAAGGAGGTTTTCCAACTTGGAGACTTGGCCCATGATTGATGCTTCCAAGCGTAATGGGAGAGCTGGAAACCCTGTCATGCGTAGGTGGCATAGGTGTTAAGATATCATCAGACGACGTGCTAGAAGGCACCATATGAGGACTGTCTGGATCGCTGTCGAAATAAGCCCCCCCTTCCAGCTCTTCCATAGCCGCAGCCTTTTCCAGAGCGGGAGTCTTGGGGGACTTGAGTCTAGTCGCCACAGGACTGATAGACGGCTCGATGAGTGATTGGACATCCTCATCAGTCATATTAAAGTCATCCATATCCTCGATTTCAAGACTCTCATTGCTGAGTTCCCTCGACGGAGGGTCAGCACATGCGGAAGTCATTGCTGGACGAGGTGGCGACATTCTGGTAGAGCCATCACTGGATCCCTGGGTCATCTTGTCGAACCCTTTTGCCTTTGGTATCCCATGCTCTTGAATCATAAATGAAGGAGTTTGGATGTACTATACTTAAGAAGGTACATCAATTTTTAAAGAATGTTTTCGGAAAATGTGGAGCAGCAGGTAGTGCAAGCCGGAAGCTGCGGAGCTGTGGCGATAAGCTTTCAGCCTCATAGGATGGTAAGAAAACGAACAACAAACATAGCGACTCATGGGTATAGGAAAAGGGATAGAGGAAAGTATATGTATGCACACAACGGTATAATACCATGGACAAACCATATCAGATACTTGCGTAGCGCGGCGTAGCGCTGAGAGGCTTAGAGCAATAAGAAAAGAAGAGATGGACGACATTGGATGTTGACCTTGTCGTTACGTGATGATGTGCAGTGCGACAGAGCCCATGAGAGGCTGTTCGTCGCGGACGGCCACGGCCATCGCCATGACGTCGCAAAGCGGTGACGGGCTGCAAATCTCCCATATGATGAAAACGTACAGAATAAGGAATAATTGAGGATCAATCATGCTTCGCAGAAGCCTTCGAGGTTGTCTTCGTGCGGAAGCATGGCCTGAGGGTGGGGAAGTCACACCAAATGCTTGGCCGGCACTTTATGCTCGAATCAAAATTGTGCAAATCCAACCAAGGCAAGAAACATACATTCCATCCAAAGAGCCTATCAGCTTCAAGAAGATGTTTCTATTGCGAACATTACCCTTTCCATGGATAGTGTTCCTTGAGTCAAAGGAAGTATAGTGCCAATGGATCTGTTTCTACTGTGCTCAAGTGATTTGGGGGGGGGTTCCTGTTCGAATGCTTTTTCTACAGTCAGTCGCAAGTTTGGCCGATGACAGCACAATACAGCGACAGAGAATTGTGAAATATTGAATGTTACATTATTGAATGCTTTGGGCCACCACACTTTTGCCACCGAGACTGGCACAGTAACCACCAGTGCTGACGTTGCCTCGGAGTTTTACCCGTCATCGCCCTTGCACCCTGCTCATGATTTCCTCCGTCGCTCAAAAATAATAAATATGCAATATTTGCAATATCTGTCTGGGAGAACTGCGACCTCCTTCCTCTTTTTTACATTTGCTTCAACTATTCAAGCGCCATCTCGTCATTTCCCGAAGTCACTCGACCCATGTACCGTACAATCTCTAGAAAACCGATGGTCCATCATTGCGCCCTCCCCCAGCATAGGCTGTTTCAATCTTCAGATGAGAGGCCAGGAACCCCGGCCAGATCGACGCCGGTGCAATTTCCGCGCTCGGCCTATCCCCCCAAATTCAGGGCAAATTCAGGGTGTCTCGCGCTTCCGAACCGAGAAAACAGTTAGTGTGCTCCGACTACTTCACTTGCTCTTTATTTCGCTGTAAACACGTTATAGGAAAATCACTTTACTTTACGTCCCCAGATGTGGCCAAACAAGAATTGAATATTTTATCAGAAATTGAATTTCGTGAGACTGATTTAATGCTCGCTATGCTATCGGAGAAGGGTCGACCCCCTGTTTCGTATGCCCAAAACTCGATGATACTTGACTCCATCCCAGATTTCAAAGCCAGCCAGTTCCCAGAATTAAGAAGATTACATAGTTGCAAATCTAGATCACAACTCGTGTTCTAAATCTAAGTGTATTAACATCGAAAAACCCCTTTTGTCGTAAAAGCCATAGCCTGATTCGAAGACCGGTTGAGTCAGGCTTCAAACACAAACAATGACTTATGCGAAGAAAAGAGCAGCAAGACCAGCGGCAGCGACAACAACGATCGATCCCTGGAGACCGGATGCGGAGCTGGCGTATATGGAAGATGGGGAGACTGGGGCAGTTGGCTTGCTATAGGCTGGTTAGTAATTGCTCCAACTCGACTTTAAGACTGTAGATATACTCACGTGACGTTGGCAGCATATGAGACAACTCCGGTGGAGGCAGCTGCGACAGCGGCTGGGGAAACGGTGACAGTGTTGTAGATGACAGTTGGCACGCAGGTGCTGATGGTGATAACGGACAGAGAGACAGCTGGGGCGGCAGGGGCAACATATGGAGCAGCTGGTGCAACGTATGGTGCAGCTGGGGCGGCGGAAGAAGCTGGTGCAGTGCCGTTGGACACAGCGGTAGCGTTGGAGTAGGTGGGGATGCTGGTGACAACTGGATAGCTGGTCAAGGTGGTCACGGTGCTGCGGGCAGGGCAGTTGGTGACGGACGCAGCGCAAGAGGTGATGGTGATCTTAAAAACTCAATTAGTCTCTCGTCAGGTAAGTGGAATAGATGGTACTCACCAAGTCAGTTTGCATGACAGTTGATTGGCCGGCATAGGCGGCGGATGCCATGAAGGCAGCGATGAGGACGGAGAATTGCATTTTGATATTGGGTTTGGGGGTGGTAGATTGGGGGAGAGGGTTCGTAAGGTGCTGAAGAGCGGTAGATTGATAGCTGGTTTCTATAAAAGAATGGACGACCGAAGTCAAATGGGTATCACGAAGATGGAAAGTCTGAAAAGTGGCTGTTGGCTGGAGAGAGAAGAAGAAGTCTTCCAGATGGGCAGAAACAACCATATAAGGGCTTGGGAGATTACACAACGTCCGGCCAGAGGGTGATGGGCAGGGAAGGAGGCCCCTGTCACCCACGGAGTAATTTTAGCCACTCAGGCCGGGCCTCCTGGTCTGCTCCTGCAGTTCGCCTGCACGCGGCCATCTTCCATTTCCATCTCTCCCTAACCCATAACCCATCTCCCATCTCCCATCTCACCCATCAACACCAGTCAATGTCCGTTCCTCTGTGCGCGGTAGCAGTCACTCATTTCGACGGACCTTCATCCCGGCATGGGTTCTGGCTACTCTATCTAATGATGGCCCGCACGGCGCCAATCCTGCGGTCCAGCAGTGGCCCTTGGAGGCTTTGCAACAACGCCAACGCCCGCCACGCCGCAAGCCGCGATTCTGTAGAACTGTCCAGTGTACAGTATTGTACCCGTTCAGGACACTGGACAGAAACTTGACCTCCCGGGAGCGGCCTAGCGCGATGGTATTCGTAGCACAACGAAAAATTCAAAGAAACATCTAGCGCCTGTTCCAATCAGGACCGTGTGCGGCGCGCATCCAAGCCCTGCGTGCAGACGCTTGACTCTCCACCCTGGTGCCATCCATTGTCCATGGCGAACGATGGTACGCGGTTTCGCATGGTCGGGCTATCCTAGGAAATGAGAGCGCCTCCGAGATGACCTCCGATAGCTTTTGTTGGCAAGATAGAGATCCCTCGGCGGCCTGTGGGGTCTATTATTGGTGGCAGCTGCTGACAGCGGCCAGGGTCCACGTCCACTGGTCCATTGCTGGCTCCAAGCCGGTCAAATACTGGTGGAAAGGCCCTGCGAATCTCCGCGTCCTGGCCTCTTCATTGGTGTAATTGTTTTGTACCTGCGTGAGAGCCCTGAACCGACGGAGGAAATACTGTTAGACTGATGCAGGTACAGAACGTGCAATATTTCCAGCGACCACTCAAATTTCCTTTTCAAGGGCAAACACCACCTTTTTCTCCCCTGAATACACAAATTCTCCCCAGTTCGACGCAGATGCAAACTGCAAACCGCAAGCCTACGCAGGACGTTGATCTTTGGGTTCACAATAATCTTGTTTTTAAATAGCCACTTGTCTGACCTCATTCCGTATGTTGACAATAGGCTGTGGTGTAAAAATATTCGCCTCACTCATCTCCAAAAATGGACCCCTCGTGCCTCAAGAGTCGACAATGCCTATCTATCGTTAGAGGGAACGTGCAACCCTAGAGGCTAGAAGCTCCAAAACCGTCGCAATCTTACCCCCATTATTATTCTTATCTGCTACGAGTCTATCCGCCATGGTTACTCTCCTGCCTCAAGCGCCGAAAGTTTTCGATTGTTGGAGGGGCGATCTCTACCTGTACTTCGGTGGGCCCGCACTTGCGGCTTGTTGGTCGATTGACTAGCTACAGTACCTTGCAAAGCGTACGGATCTACCTCGCAGTGCTACAATACTCTGTAACTGTACAAGCCTAGATTATGCTGAGTGGGGGGGCGGTAATTGAGGGCAGCATTATTGGGATGCATCTGGACAGTTACCTTCCACATTCAAGCCTGTTCCCGATTATTCATGGAGTCAAGGTAACGGAGCACTTTACGGTGGCAATCCTACTCATTACTGTACGCCACTCCTTCCAAATTTAGCTGTCAATAATGGGTCCGAGACTCCTATGGCAATTTTCAGGAGCCCTCCAACTCAAATTTTTGACTCAGATTGCCTCCCGTCCATCATATATCTCATTTTCCCCTTTCTCCTTTTCACGTATCAGACGGAGTGAAAAAAAAAAGCGAGTAATTTGGGTTTAACATCAACTCAAAGTTGCTTCGTTTTTCCTGATCTCCTATTATTCAAGCAATTGGTTTTCCACTCTATCTAAACGATCTTCTAGTGTCAACTAGAATATTTTTTTAATAGAAATATTAGTTCGTCAAAGTCGGCATTGAATCGATTAACTTTCAAGTCCTCAACCCTACTCGCCAACCCGAGACCAAAAATATCGCGACCATGAACTGGGGATTAACAATGCGCCCTCAATTGGAAGTAGGATTGAAGATGAGCGAGCATGTGCGTGCAAGACCTACATAGAGCTCAAGTATACGGCCTCAAATATCCGATCTTTCAATTGTGAACCTTTCAAGTCTTCAGAAGTTGAAGCAGCAGCTGTGAGAAGTACCATATTCGACGAAAGGGCGACTTAAGATATAAGGTGAGAAGTCAGTGAGCAGGGTCAAAGGGAGACAATTCTTCCGAGGCAGGCCATACTTGTTCCCAGGGACATTGAATCCAGCCAGCGGCTTCAACAAGTCGAGTTGCCAATTCAGATACAATGATCACGATCTCCAACAATTCCAAAAAGTCGAGGCTGCACTTGAGAATCACTGATATAAATAACTTTTCTAGTACTCCTAGTGACTCGCGGCCTTCATTCCGCTTGGGATAAAGCCACAAAGGTGTGATGATAAAACAGAACAGTCTTGGAACAAAAGCGCTCGATTACATGTGCACTCTCATGTGATTCTTCTTCGATTGGATTGGTCTGAATTATGTTCCCTGCCACGAGTTTAATTATGCCTCGAATTTAAGATGTGGTTAACAAAGACAATATAAAACGGACGTTTGGGAATGAGATTATAATGATGGACTTGTGTTCCAGAGCCTGCAAACAAGTACAATATGGACTGTCGGTGCCTAATAGCAATTATGAATAGGATACCGGAGAGAAGGGGTTTTGGAAAGACATAATCTAACCTTCTAGTCTTTAGGAGAGACTATTGATGCTTTTAAGTATTAAGCAAAGGCCAGGCACTATTGTCTTACTCTCCCTCGCTTACAACTCACGCTCGCTTAATAAATTTCACCAAAAACTAAAAAAGAAACTGAACATTGTCCATCCAATAAAATGAAAAAAGGAACAAGACTAATCCCCCCAAAAAAAGTGCCTTCACCCAGAATTGAACTAGGGATCTTCGCATTTAATGCCAAGAGTGGTATACAAGTGCGACGCGTTACCACTGCGCCATGAAGGCTTCAAAATCCGGCGGACTTTGACATGTGGCTTAATTTTGGCTTATTTAAATATATACGGTACAAAGTTAGATGTGCGTTTTTGTGTGGTTCGGTTCAGATTAGCCGATTCCAAAACGTACTGTGCTCTAGGTTGGTTTTGTTGCAATTACAAAGAAGACTCGATCGTCCTGTGCAGTTTGATTTGGTAATATTTCAATATCTTATTCTTTAAAAATAGGATTTTTCCGGCAATTTATTCTATCTGGGTTTGTACTAAGTAATTTTATTGGTATTGTAAGTCCTCCAGACGCTTGATTTCTCTAGGAAAATCACAACTCTCGTCCTTGTAGTATGCAAGAATCTCTATTATATACCAAAAATTTTTGGGTCTTTGCAAAATGGCCAAAAACTGAGTTATAAAGCTCTGTGATCCTGTTCAAATAGAAAATATTAAAACCTTTGCTGCTGTTTTTGCCGGCGGGAGCTATGGAGAGTTCCGACCAATCCTTCAACTTTCGATTTCTCTCTTAATTCGATTCCGTTTTAAACTTGTTATAATTGGGAGTAGATAGGCTTTGGTATTTTCAAGAACGTTCCTTACTTTAGCACAAAAAGTTTCCTCACAGTCCGGTGATGTACAGGAATTATTTGATAAAGAAGTCGGCATCTGTCAGAAGTTCTCTGGGCTTACGACCTACTAAACTCCTGCTTCTATATGTCTGACCCATATATAATTTTATACTAGGCATATATGACAGTCAAAAAGAGCAAAAAAATAAGTGGGTCAGGCTACCAAAGCATGCCATCCACAGGATGTTGCCCGGGATCAATTAATGCTCTGTACCTTCGTGGAAGTATGTCTGCTTGAGTTTATGTTCGGAAAGTTGGCTATATTGATGAACAGGTAATAGGAATCTCCGCCAGAACACATACTATTAACTCAATATTATTTGATCTACTTTATTTTCTATACCCCTCTATCATCCAGTGATAGAATCATATTAATGTCTGAATATCAACCGTGATTTTACGGATTCAGGTTTATTCCCCCCATTGGTTTCTTATTTGTCCTTAAGAAAATGCGAAAGATGTACTAGAAGATGGCTTTTGCGTTGAATACGACGTCCATCTTTGAGGTCCCGTATTGATGGCTGCCTCTGTCTTATTCAGCTTTCGGCGAGAAGATATCGCTGGAAATGCTTGTTCCTCCGCCCAAAGTTGTAAATCCTTGTAACATCTCATTTGACGTCAAGTATGCCATATAAGTCGAAAGGACAATCCATGCACCGCTTTATATATTGTTAGGTATGTCTTTTTAAAGAAGACGTTGGAACTCACTTTGGAATAATCCATAAGAATATTAGATTCAGAACGCTGTTGTGTCCAATGTTTGCGAAACCGGAGTAATACTCATTCGCCCCTGAGATTCATTAGCAATGGCCGAGTACTGACAAGTCAACAACGTACAGTAGAGAATTGTCTTGCTAAGCGTCATTAATGAAGCACTGTATAATGCCAATACCGCAGCACCGCCTTTCTGTCCTTCAATGTATCGCGGGGCAAGAAACCCAACTGCAGAAGGCTTTGTGCCTCGACCTTGCGACTTCGACTGCTTGCCAAAAGCAAAAACAATGTACAAGTAGTAAATATATATGGCCGACTCGACGATATTCAGCAAGCCTTGCGCCGCGGTGAATCCATTTTGCTCATTGAACGCTTTCCATCCGTAGATATAGTCCACCTTTCCATAGAGCTCATACGGAGTCCACAGCGGCCAGTGGAGAGATCCTCCCGGCATGCTGAGGGGCCGAAGCATAACATATCCTGTATCCCACGCGACAAGAGGAAGGGAAATTAAAAGCCAGATGACGGTAACGCTCGATGTCGCATGCGCCCATTTGCTGCTTTTGCGCGGGCGCGATGGAGTCGCCTTAGAGGGAGTGAGGTCGGGTTCAGGGAATTCCTGAGGATGTCCGCGAGTGGAGACCATTTTGTATACTCGGTACAAATGTGTATAGTATTTGAAGAAGGGTTGCGAAAAGAATGGGACTCCTGGCCAGCAGTTGTATGTCGAAACCCCTGTGGGGATGTGGGCGCTCGAACTAACGCCATCCACCGTGCCACCTAACGAGTAAGCTGTGGGCGCTCGAACTAACCACCTAACGACGTAACGAGTAAGCTGTGGGCGGAGCTTGTACGGCTGACCAGAGACCAACGTCATCGCGGCAACCAACAACCTACTCGGCAGAAATTCTTGCCTCTCCAGGCTCAAGATCTCCAACCTGGCCTCCACATCATCACGTTGCCTGCTCGCGCCTCCACGAAGCCGTATAGAACGATCTCGAAGCATATCACACTTGAATACTGATGTTATAACCTCTACTAAATGGATTCGCCTTCCGGAACACCTCGACGCTCGGCGCGGATCAACAAACTTTCATCCTCTCCCGCGACGACAAGCACTACCAATACCACTCCAAAGATAGTCAAAATGGCGAATAGAAGATCTCCTTTGATCCCAACTTCCCTTGAAACGATTGTTCTCTCCATATACCCGGCAACGCTCATTCTAGGCTCTCTTTTTGCCCTCGTTGACCCAGCAGCAAGAGCTGCACCGTACAATACAACGACACAATCGCATGTCCCGAGCACCGCACCTTCATACTTTGCGAAGAAGGAAAATATCTTCAATCGATACTTTGTCAAGCAAGGATGGGCTTGGATTACTTTTAGCTATCTCTTTTTCCTGTTCACTCATCCGTCAACAGGTCCTGTGAAATCCTTCGCACTCACTCAGAAACGAACACGGGGCCTACTTAGATACGGCATTGTTACCATGTGGTGGATATTTGTGACGCAGTGGTTTTTCGGTCCGCCCATTATTGACCGCGGATTTATACTCACCGGGGGTCAGTGTGAGCTTGTGGAGCAGGTAGAAGCGGGAAATGGAAACATGGACAATGCGAGACAACTTGCAACTGGTATAGCTTGTAAGGCTGTTGGTGGGAATTGGAAAGGTGGTCATGATATCAGTGGGCATGTCTTCCTGTTAGTTTTGGGAAGTATGTTTCTTCTTGAGGAGATCCTCCATGTTGTTCTGAAGACGGCCGGCTCTCCAGATGAAAGGACTATATTAATGAACGACGGTGCTGTGAAGAGCGCAGAAGTGGAAGCTCTGATTGAGAATAATGTGCCATCAAGCCAGTGGACATTGGGCGCAAAATTTGGCATAGGAGTTGCAGGATTGAGCATATACATGCTATTAATGACCGCAGCTTATTTTCATACATGGTTTGAAAAGGTAAGTTCATCCTTCCAGAAGGCGATTGACAAGCGCTAAATATATGTTTCAAGTTGACAGGGCTGTTGGTCTCGCTCAGTGGTATTTTTCTAGTATATTTTTTACCTCGCGCTATTCCTGTAATAAGAGGTGTAATTGGCGTACCAGGAGTTTAGAGATGTAGGATATAATGAGACCACGTTACAGGGATCGAACGAAATAGATATCATTTATCATAACTAGTGTTACATACAAATTCTTCTATGACGCAGTGGAATTGAAGATGGAATGATTCTCATACTATTTGACTTCTGAATGAAGATCTTGGTTTCCCAATATCCTATTTGTTCTTTCAGTAATGAAAGCCGGTTAGTTCATTTTGCTGATTCTGTTGACCTCGTCAAAAGACTGCATATAGTACGAGACTAAACAGTTAATAGTTGATCCATCTCGCAGCACATAGCACACAGCACACAGCACACATCGATAACATTGTTCACAGTGTACGGTATGAGTTATCATTGCGGCCTGAAAAGACCATATTGGCAAACCTGTGCCCAATAAACAACACCAATAAATGATATAGTGTTAATTTCTTCAATCCCTATCCTCAAGGTTTACTTGTCAACTAATCTAAGCATCATTAGCAGCAGCATTAGCATCAGCATTAGCATCAGCATCAGCGGTAGCGGTAGCGGCGGGTGCAGCCGGAGCTGCTTTCGCTGCCTTGGCCTTCTTAGCTTTCTTCTTTGGCTCTCTCTTGTCGATCTCGTTCCCTTCCGCATCATATTCAAAATCTCCACGCTTTTCGATCTCATTTCCTTCCGTGTCGTAGCTAGAAGCGTCTACACTTCGTGCCTTATTAGCCTTCCTCTTCTTCTTTGGCTCTCGTTTATCAATTTCGTTTCCCTCAGCATCATAGTTGAAGTCACCCCGTTTTTCGATTTCGTTTCCCTCAGCATCATAGTTGAAGTCACCACGTTTCTCGATTTCGTTCCCTTCAGCATCATACTCAAAATCTCCTCGTTTTTCAATCTCGTTGCCTGCGGCATCATATGAGAATGGCTCTGAGCGTCTTGAAACTTCGTTGCCTTGAGCATCGTATGTAAACGGCTCAACTGGTGCAGATTGAACAGCCAACATGGCACAGAAGGCCAAAATCATAGAGGCCGTTGAGGCACGCATTTTGAAGATGTGTATCCCGATGACTTAAAAGATATGATTCGTTAAAAAAATTAATTGAGACCAGACCAGCTGACAATGTGTGGAAAATACTGACGGGGAAAGGAGAAGTGAACGTATCAACTTAGCCTGAACAGAAAGACTATGTCTTTATACTTAGTGAACATGATCGGGATCCTGAGAACCATGTCTGGGCCTGGAACACTGTCTAACGTCAATGTTGACGACCGAACAGATTGAAAGGTCTGGGCTATCAGCTACACGAGCTTTGCTCTTCGTAAAGACTTCCAAACTGGGACTTGAAGTCAAACAGCTGTCACAGGATGATCTCGTTGCCGATAAATCGAAACATGAAAACAACTGTGAAATAAACGAGGGTCTCATCTGGGTGGCTAGCGGCCACACAGTAGTTTGCGGCTGATTATCACAAGCATAAAATAGTTTATTCGTTCTACATGCTGAGCTGTCCGAGCGGCAGAAATTGTTTGCGCGCTAGAATTGCAATCCCTGCCAATTAAGCATAAACCTCAGCCCAAAATTAAGAAAAATTTGTCTGTAATTGGCTCCACTTTGAAACATTCAGGTGTGACTGTCGGAGCGCTCAAGTTTTATCTCCTCGCCTATCAGATCTGATTCAATCAGTTTCGAAAAAGAACTATAAAAAAATATGGGTTATATGCCGTACGTGACGGCCACGTCAGAGAAATTGCCTGGACTTATTCCTGGATCATAATGTATGGATAGAACATCATTGCGAGGGCTCGAATGCCTTTAAAATACAGCCGTCTGCAAAACCTCGAAAGCCGCTGACCAAACCCAGAATGAAATAGACCCTCGGTACTACTTGAACAAACACACAAATCAACAAGCGCAGCCCTCCTTGGACGCATTGTCTCTTGGACCGGTTAGATTTACCCTCGAAGTATCTTCCGTTCGGCCTGTGTTTGA
This sequence comes from Haplographium delicatum, assembly GCA_037952705.1. Lineage (NCBI taxonomy): Eukaryota > Fungi > Ascomycota > Leotiomycetes > Helotiales > Hyaloscyphaceae > Haplographium > Haplographium delicatum. The sequence goes on from JAPZPC010000166.1 coordinate 28,613, forward strand.
TTGGGACGCTCCTGGTCCCCTGGCGCCCTTCAAAGATGTTTCTGGAATGGCATTCGCAATTGCTGTGAATACCTCAGTCACATTTGTCCCAAGCTTCGCGCTAGTCTCAAAAAATAGTAACCCTTCCTCCTCCGCATAAGATTTAGCCTCAGCTGTTGAGACTTTCCTGGCATCGCCATCAGCATCTTCTCCTTCTGCCGCATCGTTCTGACTCCCCTCGCCAAAATTATTAGAGTTGCCTGTCTCGTTTGTTAAATCCAACTTGTTTCCTACAAGGGCGATAACAATTCCTGGTGACGCCTGTCTTTGAAGTTCCGCAACCCAATGCTTTGCCTTGATAAGCGAGGTAGGTTTTGTGAGATCGTAGACGACAAGAGCAGATTGGGCATTTCGATAATACATAGGAGCTAGGGATGCGAAGCGTTCTTGTCCGGCAGTATCCCATATCTCAAATTTGATTGTCCGAGTAGGCAAATTACATTTTTGTGTAAGGAAAGCGGCTATTGACCAAAAGTCAGCTATATGATCACTGTGACGAGGTGGCCGGATGCATTACCTCCAATAGTTGGTTCCTTATTTTCTTGGAAGTCGTTGTTCACAAACCGTAGTACAAGGGATGACTATCTTTCATTAGCATACATATCGGCGGGGTGAAGTTTATATTTCTAACCTTTCCCACAGCTGCTTCACCAAGAAGAACGAGCTTGACGCTGCTGCTTGGCTTTGGCGCTGTTGCCTCTGCCATCGTACGTCACGGAAGAGCGTTCGAGGTTGGCGTTGAGCTTATGCGATGTTGTTCGAAGTGCTGTAGAGAAAGGTAGGCCCAGAAGATAATCCGAAGTCGTCACGGATTGTCTAATATATTTTGCGATGGGGATGGGATGAATTTGAGTCGCTCGTCTTTGAGTATGTTGCGGTAACCTACGGGTGCAGAAGATAGATGCGATGTGGTGATGACGAACCTCCGTCCACTAATCTCAAGTAATCTTAGCGCCAATCACCGGAAAAACGTTTATTCGAAAAATATTTCTTGCATAAATCGAATCCCCCAAATTTTGACATCGATCCAAACACGATAACCACAATGCCAAAACGCAAAGCAGAAATGGCGGGCCAGGCCCCGGCTGATAATATCAGCAAGAAAATTAAGTACGATGCAGTCCCGGAAGTAAGGAAATCAAATCTACTTGACGAAAGTGATTCGGCCACTTCGAGTGATGAGGATTCTGAAGGGGGCGTCACATTAGAACAGCCTGCATTTAAGATTAACGAGGAATATGCCAAACGATTCGAGCATAACAAAAAGAGAGAAGAATTGCATCGATGTCAGTCAACCTTTAAATCCGTCTGAATTCTCTAACAATACTGGCAGTGGAAGAAAAATACCAAAAGACCTCGAAACCAACGAATGGCCAATACGGTGACAAATACGATGAAGATTCTGAGTCGTCCTCCGATGAAGACGAAGATGACGAAGGGTTTCTTGCAACTGAGGCTCTAGATGCTGAGATTTCTGCGACCCTCCAAGCGATCCGCTCAAAGGACCCCCGAGTGTACGACGAAAAAGTAACATTTTATGCACCAATCGAAGAAGATGAGGATAGTGCTGTCATGACGTCAAAGGATCAAAAGCCGATGTACTTAAGAGACTATCACCGGGAAAACTTATTGAAAGGACAAGTTGAAGTGGACGAGGAAGAAGATTCTGCCCCTCGAACATTTGCACAGGAACAAGAAGATCTCAAGAGAACCATAGTGAAAGAAATGCATGCAGCAGCCGAAGATGATTCTGGTGAAGATGCCGATGAAGATGGAGGCTTCTTGATACCAAAACAGAACCCAGCACAATCAAGTTCCGGGATACACCCATCTAGGGCGGCAAAAGTTAAAATCGATGTCGATGTTACTGTTGCAGAAAAGGATCCCGAGACTTTTCTCTCGAACTTTATGGCCGCTCGAGCTTGGGTACCCACAGATGGCGTAAAATTTCAACCTTTGGAGTCTGATGACGACGATGAAGATGAACGTGCAGAAAAATTTGAGGCTGCTTATAACCTACGATTTGAAGATCCTCAAGGTAGCAATGAAGTTTTAAAATCTTATGCAAGAGATATAGTTGCGGCAAAGTCCGTGAGACGAGAGGAACCAAACAGCCGAAAGAAGCAGCGAGATGCACAGAGAGAGAAACGAGAGGCTGAGAAGCGAGAGCGAGATGAGGAGAAAGCGCGCTTAAGACGTCTTAAGATTGAAGAAATGGAGAAGAAACTTCAGAAAATAAAGAAAGCCGCAGGTATTCGAGGGAAACCCCTCAGCAATGACGAATGGACGACGTTTCTAGACGATGGTTGGGATGATGAAAAATGGGAGGCTGAGATGAGCAAACGATTTGGAGATGATTACTATGCTGAGCAAGAAGGTGGATCGAATGATGATGATTTAGAACAAGAGGCAACCAAAACGAAGAAGAAAGTGAAGAAACCGAAATGGGACGATGATATTGACATTAAAGATCTTATCCCCGAGTTTGAGGAAGAAGAAGATTCGCAGAGGAAGCCTGCTTTCAGTTTATCTGAATCCGAGAATTCTGCCGACGAGGAAGCTCCCAAGAAATCAAAAACTAGCAAAGATCGACAACAAGAGAAAAGTGCAAAAAGGAAGGCTGCACGACTTGAAAGGAAAACAATTGAAGAACTCGTCGACAACCGAATGGATTTAGATATTCCCACCACTTCCAAGCAACCAAGTTTATTTCGATATCGTGAAACATCACCTACTTCATTTGGCTTAACACCCAGAGATATCCTCATGGCTTCCGATGCATCATTAAATCAGTTTGCTGGGTTGAAAAAAATGGCCACCTTTCGGGATGTGGAGAAGAAACGTAAGGATAAGAAAAATTTAGGAAAGAAAGCGAGACTTCGACAATGGAGGAAAGAGACTTTTGGGAATGAGGATGGCCCCGAGATTGTTATCAACAGTGCAGTTGAAGATGCCACAGCAGGTGACGACGATGGCGTTGATATTGTTGAAGGTGGCAGGAAGAAGAGAAGAAGATCAAGGAAGAAAAAAGAGTAATCGGAGGTTGCTTGATATATCTTCGCTGAATTTCATTACTGGTACCCGAATAAACATTTGCCTCAGATTGATTATTTGAATGAACAAGAAACAGGATTTCTTTGTGTTAATGAACATTCGGACGAGGAGTTTTCGTTTCGAAAATCTCAAGCCCAATTCATACGCTGGCAGTGACAGATATAAACCACGAAGTCGACTTTAAGACCGTTCGGATTATTGATAACTTACTCCACCATATTTACCACCAAGCTTTTTAAATGGCTCAAGTGTAGAATGGGAATGATAGAGCTGTGGTAACACCATGAGTAAAAGGCTCATAGATATAAACACGTGACCTCGCTTAACCCCTTTCCACCTCCTTACCTACCGATACAAAGCAGACCCAAATAGGGAGACTAATCAGGAAGCTGGGATGACAGGAAGGCCTAGCATCAGAGGACTAGGACTACGGACAAGGAAGATCAGAGAGTCGTTGAGGGAGATAAGGCAGAAACTCTCTCTCCCGAAACCCTATTGTAAGTCGACCATGCATTACGCGAACTTAATATTGAGTTCGAGCTTCTTCTGCGCCTCGGGCCATTCTCCACCGGTCTTTCCCTGGCCGTCCCGTAATACTTTTAAAGTCTCCTCAAATATCATATCTCAGGCGCTCTTACTGCCCTATTCGTCTGGTAGCTTGTTTAAGTGGCTCGGTGGTAGCTTTTTTCTTGATGTTTGCTGCTCCTTGCTTTGGATAATATTTGTGGTCTTAAGCTGGGAAAGTGGGGGTTAATAAAGGGTTGACAAAAGAGAAATATGTCGGGCTGTTGGTTAGTGATATGGTGTAAGTAGTTGGGAGGATGGGAAGTACGTGGCAAGCATCGTAGTAGCAGTGATAGCCCCGGTCTAAGTGGTTAGCCTCGGGCAAGACCACATTCTCAGGAACCGAAAGAAGTTAACCGGAAGTTGGTCATCATGGCACGATTATGTCTATTTAGAAAGGAATTAATATGAGTAAAGCAAGTTTGAACAGCTTATCATGTTACTTCAGTCTATCAAAGACGAAAACTAAAAGCTTCAAGGTTTATATTACTGAAGCAAACTAATATGCCGTTCACTCTTTCAGATTTCCTTCACAAATCCAACCTCAACCAGATTATCAAATGGAAGATTCAGAGCCGCCATTTTCGTCCTGCTGTTTTCTCGAATCCACAAAAACAGACTTAGCAAAACTCTTCGCACAATACCTGTCCCGGTTTTGATCTTCAGCTGTTCTTTTCCCATTATATAGTTCATCTGGGCCTCAGCCGCTTTGTTGATTACATCGAGTTCGGCTTGGATTTCCGGAGAATGCTCAGCAGATGAAGCACATGAGGACGGAGAGGATCTATCGCGTGTAACAAAAAGGATCAACCTTTTGGTGTATACGGTCAGCACTGCTAGCTTTGTATTTGGAGGGAAAGGGGATTAAAGTTGAACAAAATCCCGCCTAGTACTTGCGGTAAATAAATTTCATGACAGGATATACTTACTGCTCAATAATTGCGCGTCCCAAGTCATGCGTGACAATGCTGTCCGCGTACCCGTGGCGTACTGTCATCCGATAGCAACCAGGGATAGAAGTTCGTTGAACAACATATCTCTCAGATTCTGGAATCGATGGCTGAGATAATGGCCGCATGTGGAAGAAAACTATAATATCAGGGCGAGCACCAAACTTCCTCACAAATTGTGTGAACACAATCGGTACCATATCGCCCACTTTGTCAAAGAAAATTCCCACTCCACTGACGCTAGAAACAGCACCTCCTCCAAAGGAGGGTGTGAGCCTAACTTCGCCGTCCGCAGCCTTGGCTAGTAGGTGGGAAGGTTGAAAGCGATCCTCGCTTTCTGCAGCCCATTGGTTTTCCTTTCCAAATCTCCAAAGTACAAAAATGGACGAGAGAAGAGCTGCCAACAATAGTGTGAACCAAGCACCAGTTGGAACTTTCGTAAGTACTGAGGAGAGGTAGACTCCATCCAGAGATCCAAATACAAGAAAGAAGAAGAGAACTACTAGAAGATGAATCCGCCAGATAATAATTGCGACTAATGACACAAGACAAGTTGTAATAAAAGTAACAAATATAACACAAACTCCGTAGGCATTGCCAAGACTGGTAGTCTATTGAGGTAATTAGCATCTTACTCTGGGAATAAACGTGTTAGGTCAACTCACGTTATTGTATACTGCTGTGACAATAACACAGCCAATCATAAGTAGCCAATTAGCTATAGGTATATATATCTGACTGTGAAACAACTTTGACGTGTGAACAATCTTTATATGGGGACTATATGATACTAAAGACCTTTCTGTCAGCTTTGATTCGACCTCTAAAGTTTTGAGACTGGTCTAAGACTACTCTCCTGAGCCCGCGCTGGCAAAACTCATGGAAAATAGTGACCAGAATTTGTCAGGATATAGACAGCTAAAAATCTATTTGTACTTACGATTCATAACTTGCATCAATAGCTGGAAGGCTCCAGTGATCATGGCTTGACTGGCAACAACCGCAGCTAAGATAGCAATAACTAGACTGAAATAAAATGTCCCAGGGATTACCGTGTTGAAGAAAGGATTCGTGTATGCCGTCCCGCTTGCATCTGCAGATATATATGCCGCTTGTCCAATATAGGCGATTAGAAGACATGGGAATGCGAAGCAGAGCCACGAAAGTTGTATTGCTCGTTTGCTAAATGCACCCAAATCCGCAAAGAGGGCTTCGACTCCAGTAAACGCTAAAAGGAGGCCTCCAAGAGACCTCCATCCCTCTTGTCCATTGCGCACAAGATAGGAGCCAGCAAAGAAAGGGCTGAAAGCTTTGAGGACGGTGTAGTCGAATTTGACGAGGTTATAAATACCGCAACAAAAGTTAAACAATAGCCAGATGATGACGATAGGGGCAAATGAGCTGGCGATTCTTGCTGTTCCAAACGGCTGGATGGCGAAAAGCAGAACGAGAATAGCGCAACTGACTCCAATAATTGTATCTAAAAAAGAGTCAGCTCAGCGAGCAAGAAGTAACATTTCAAGCAGGAAAGCCTACGGGTAGATATGTCCGGTGTCGCAACTTTAATGCCTTGAATTGCTCCTAGGACAGACTGAGCAGGTGTCAGTACACCATCTGCCATCACCATACTGACACCAAGAACACCGAGTATCTTCAAGGTAACCTTGGCAACTCTAGACTTCTCGATGAACGACCGGACGCCTTTGTTCATCGGCTTCAAATCTCCAGTTAAGTGTCTCGCTAATTGCACGGATCCTGAAAGATTAGGGTCCCGACGGACAATGTGAGCATATCTTGCCAACAGGCTATACAATGCGAACGTTCCACCCTCACCTAGTCAAAAACATTTAATTAGCTACTCTTCTCTGATACAGTCCAGGGAGGAAATGTCTCTGAAAAGTATGAGGGAAACAAAAGGAATAGGGTATTATACCATCGTCATCTGCTGCAAGGACGATAAACATATATTTCACACTGACCATCAGTGCCAAAGTCCAAATTATAATTGATAATGCCCCGACAAGGTCATCATAGGATGGCTGCGAAGTAAACGTTGATGAGTACACGTAGAGCCTTGTAACAATTAGCCATCATATTCAGCAATAAAATTTGGCATAAATAGATAGATACGCCAGGACAGAAATGAATCCTGTCCTGCTAGAGTGGTAACGATACCAGCAGAGCCATCCACTCGAGGCCAGCCATAGTTCCATTGGAAAGGAATGAAGGAAATCAAGTTTTGCTTACGGTGAAGTTCCAATATCGCCGTATATTACACCAGTACCTAATGGACAAAAGTTAATATATTGTGATGAAGTTTGAGGAAGTTGCGTCGGAATCGCTCTGTGAGAAAGGGTTTTAAGGATAGATTACTCACTCTGGAAGGCAAGCCAGAGAAGAGTAAATCCGGTAAAGGTCTGAGAATGTTAGTAATTCCGGAGTTAAAAATGTCCAAAGCTGAATACTGAATGTTAAGACATACCTGCTTCTTTTTGCGATTCAGATCTTCATCGGCGATGCGCTGCATAGCTCCATCCTCGACATCATAAACACTTAATTTTTCAGACAACGAGGGCTCTTTTCGTTGCACTTTTGCATCGGCAGTCTTAACAGGATGGATCTCATCCTCGATCTGAATGCGCTGAACCATTTTCGAATCCTCCATTATCTCTCTTTGTTTCTCGGCGCAATTGAGGCAAAAAGGTTGCAATAACCGATATTTCTCAACGAAAACCTCAAGAGCAGGAGGAAAAGGGACAAACCAAGATGAAACAAGTAGGAATGAAGAATAGGAGACTGCGCACTACTTAAGGGTATTCCGCCTCCTTCAAAAATTTCTTTACTATCGTCAAAGCATGTGTAGCGTAATAACTATCCGCGGCTTGCTCTCTATTAACAGGAAGGTTCTCCACACTTTTGTCACATTGGAACTGGTCACAGCATATTCATCACAATCCAGGTAGTCGGATCCTGTTATCGGTCATATCGTCAAGACCAGATTCGAGGAGGCCAAAATCCCTCATGGTGAGATTGCAGCTGGAAAAATCCCGCAAACGCCATACCAACTCAAACTACAAAATGATCGTCACTTTTGAGCGCGTTTTGGCGTGTGCAAGCACGTGCGTGGACACTGCCACAATGGCCCCGCACCACCAAAACAATCGTGTTCCTACGCCTGGGAATTGGATTGAGAATTGAAATGACAAAGGATTGCACTATCACCAAAGTTTGTAAGAGACGCATACGAGAAAACACCATTTTCCACGACGTGCAAGCGGGAAGATACTACATCCAATCCTATACTAGCTCGGAATACTGCAGACGGAATCCCGGTCCTGTAAACCAACTCCGACAAATGAAAAGAGAGGAAATGCTAAAGAATTAGTTTTTCTTCATGACGGAAAATAGATTGTGGGAAAATGTTGTTTTTCACTCCCTGTCAGGCATGGTACGAATTCCTTAGTGTCACCAAGAAGAACTGAGTTTTAGATTATAAGATTTCTTTTCATAATGCATAGAGTATCGTTAGTTCCTCTAATTGGGAAATAAGAGGGAAATGCACTGCTGGGGTGAAGTTATAGAGGGTCTATGCTCCTAAGCCCTAACTCTTCAGAAATATATGCACGTATATATATTATATGTCCAGTCCAAAGGTCCTTGATTAGGTAGCCTCATAACACCTAGCCGCCACCGTATGCAGAACTCCTTACTCCAGCCGCAGGAATGATTAGTGCAGCCTAGTTACCACCTCCCTGACGGCCTATATTCCCATGGTTATTTACTTGCATTCCCCCCATTGCGTATCCCGCACCCGCGCCTCCCATTGTGTTAAAAATGTCTTGTTCATGACCCAGGTCGGGAGGCTCCATGTTAAAAGGCATAAACCAGGCACTGGTCGGTTCTGTTACGAAACCAGTCATATTTCCCATTTGCATATCCCATGTATTTGCGGCATCGAGCATGCTATGTGTGCTGAGTGACGATGGGTCCATGCCTGCATACGCACCAAATACAAGCTGGCGATCAAGTTGAGGAAGAATTCCTTGCTGATGTGGAGGTAGAAGGGCGCCATTTCCATAATAGGCCTGTTGTTGATTAAATAGATTTACAGGTGTTGTTGGGCTCATTTGATCGAAACCTTGGGGAATTTGATGGTTACTACTCTGCTGCATCTGCATAGATGGACCTCCAACCACGTTTTGTACATTGGTGTTGACAGGGTCGAGTTGTTCTTGACGTCCAGGATGATTCTTTTTTGGTTTCCGTTTTGGGATTTTGATTGAATCGCGGTCTTGCGCTGGCATAGGCTCGAGTGTATGAAAGAATTTTTCGACTGTTTGATAACTTGATTCATCTCCAAGAACAGCATCATCTCCCCTTTCTTTTTTGATGCCAACGGCAGGATCTTCAAAGTCAGATTGCGATACCCCGTGAGGATATCGATCAAACCAATCCCCGTACTGAAATATACTTGGAGATTGATTTGAACCTACTGCGGAAGGACCTTTCCTTGCAGCATCAGCACACATCCTGTATTGTTCCTTAAGGTTTTCCGACATCCAATGAAACATGCCCCAGTATCTTTTCATTTTGGATAGGTATTTGACATTTGTGGCAAGGTTCTTTTTAGACGCAACTTCCATACTCGGATTCTTAGAGAAAACTCCAAAGACATGAACAGTACTAGAGAGGAAAGCACAGTAGCCAGTAAAAGGAGCGGTGACAAAATGAGATTCGCCATCTCTCAGTAAATCTGAAATCCTGTTGGCGGCTTCAAAAGCCTTTGCTCCTGCCTTTGTAATGAAGTCTTTTGGAATATCTGCAGGTGGCCGACCGCCGGTTTGGCCTGGGATCGCAAATCGATTCATAAATAAAGTATTTTGTTGAACAGAAATGTGAAGAAATAAGAACTGATTGGCCAGTCCTTCGGTCTCATGCGTATGAAGATTTTCAGGCGTATACTTCAGAGATTCCGGTAAGGTTGAGTTGAACGCTTCAGTTTGCTTTATGAGACTGGCATATGTCGAGTCTGGATGCCACATCGGTTGTGGGTCTTCCTCATTGCCCCCAAGGTTGAGATAATTGATTATTCGTCCCCATAATGCAATGGAGCGTATCATGTAAGCTGCAACGCCCATGTTATCCTTCGCATTGGAGAGTTGACCTGCACCAGGAGAGACGGGGTGTGGAACATCGCCTTTAAGATTTTCTGTTGGTCCTGGCATGTCCAGTTGAAAAAATTTCTCCTTGATTGGAAGTTGTAGTTTTATTGACTCTTCTTTAATAAATGTGGGCCGGTCGGTCCCAGAAGAGTTGAATCGATCCATGAGGAAGCAAGCCCACATGGTTCGACGTCTTATTTCTCGATCAATAAAGCTCAACTCTACAGTACCATTGCGTTTCTGCGGATCATAGTCTAAGTCGCGATGAAGTTGTAATGCATACGCCATGCGAATGGCTTGTCCGCATAATGCCCAGCTCCTACCACCTTGACACGTTCCGAATTCATGAAGGCCCAAGATGACAAGACAGGTTAAAATGGTGATATTCGGCCACTCATAGCGTCGCATCACTATATCACGAGCCTCAGAGGCCCATTCTTCTCCTCGAAGGAACGCTGGCGTGGTGTTGAGCTTTGGATGCGTTGAGAAACGAGCGGAGACGGCACAAACTGTAAGTATGAGAACTGGTGGGACCGTACCAGCTCTGAGTGTCTAAATTAGTATTTTTGAGAGTAAATTGGGAAAACTAACGTACCGTAATTTCCTCATAAAGCTTGGTTTGTGTAGGACATGATAAGTTTGCCCATACAGATTCTCAAAGAAGATCTCCGATAAATGCTCTTGAAGCTCTTTAGACGGCAACGAATCTGCCCCTTCTGATAAGAGTTTACTCTCTTCGGCTTCTTGTATCATTAAGGAAGTAGGCTTCGTGCCAACGTCCAGTTGAGGATTTGTTACAGACTTTGACCAGTTTTCTAGCTCTGGTCCGAAAGCCTCGTCAGCAAGACGTTTCTTGGCGGTTGAAGTTCGGACAGGAATAGTCCCAGGGATAGCAGGTTTTACAGTGGCCCGTGTTACAGAGGCCGTGGTATTATCCTGCTCTTCCTTTGGTATAATTTTGATGATCCTTTCTTCCATTCTTTTTAACCTCTTGTCCAGCATCGCCATGTAATCTGTCCTGGGGGCAGCCTTCCGCGTCGTCACTTTGTAAACGCAGGGTATTCTTGATCGAAGGCAGTGTTTGCATGCGGGTTTTTCTCCGGAACATCGAATCTTCTTCCTCCGGCACGCTATGCATGCCAGTGGTAACCTCTTCCGCTCCTTCCCTGCTTTTGTCTTCAATTCACTCCACGGCGGATTGGGATCATTCTTCTCTTCTTTTGTCCGGGTACCCAAATCGCTGCCATCAACAACTCCTCCGCTATTGAGTCCGAAGTCGTCATTATATCCACCATCCAATCCTCCACCCGCACGATTGCTGGTAGGACTTGCATCCTCGGAGCCGCCACTCACGCTGGCGGTCCTAGCTTGTCTGGCCTGACCGGCACTGAAACTGGCTCTATGTATGGCAGACATCGAAGTTATAGAAGGGTGATGGTCTCCTGGCAATGAGGTAATTGAATCTCGATGTTCGCGGCGCATAGAGGTTATTGAATCTCGATGATCTGATGCTGAGGTATGCCCGGTGAGGATGTATGGATCCGAGGTCACCTCCAAGTTTGATTCTCCGCCTTGTATCCCATTATCCTGCAGGGCGTGGTAGGAAAAATTGAAGTCTGCAAATTGAGGGTCATGGAGAACGTCAAGTTGTGGCGGGGTATTGTGGGGTAAGGAAGCGGTTTGCGGCCGCTGATGGTTATCCATCATGAATTGTTCCAGGTCTAGAGGGTCAGTATGCATTGGCGCAACAGCTGTGTCGTTCCCACTATTCTGAAAATCTGAGGTATCGTGCACCTGGAAATCAAGAGGAGCTTGATTCGAGGACATTATATCAACTGGAGGGCGAGTTGCGCCAACCGAGAATTTGCGTGCTCCGCCTTCGGTATATTTTGATATCGCAATACGGGTTCTTCGCGGTCGCCTCCTCGATCATCATAGAGAATTCGTCATTTCCTTACGAGATGCAAAGGTCCCTCCAGTTACCCACGGCATGGGACGCAGTGAGCTAGATCCTGGTGCACCCGCGCTCTTGGAGGAGCTTTGGAGGCTTGCTCGGCAAGTGGACGTCCCCGAGGTCAAGAATGAAGCCTTTTCCTCAAAATCTTGCAGTCGCCAGAGCCCTCCCAAGCGGTGCTGTGTAGGTTCGGCCGGCCACTGGTTCGAGGATTGACATGGAAAGGCGTTGAGTGTCGAAGTGGGAGGGACGACACTTGGAGTTGAGGCTGGGGAAGTCGCCGAATTAAAAAATAGCGAGTCGCAATGGCGGAGTGACGAGCGACGAGAGATTAGTGACAAATGACAAGTGACGAGTGGCGAGGGGAATTAGTAGCCCCCGGTCTTGTGCGCCCAGGGCCGAATGGTTTCTACGGACGAAGCGTATCGTACAGTACAGTGCTGTGCTGTCCTCCGCGGGAGAACCGTCGACGGAAACGGTTTGTGGATGGTCGACGGTGGAGTGTGGAGTGTGGAGAGAGGATTAGGGATTGTGTGGAGAGCGATAATGTGCCGCGGATCCCTGGGCTGGGCTGGGCGCAGAATTTAAATTTCCCGCTCACCTGACAAGTTATTAAAGAACATCAAAAACCCCAATGCGAAAATATCAAATATACCAGAGGATCGGCGTACGCAGTCAATACGTGTGCGGTTTATAAAAGAGTTGGAAATACGAAATGCCCCGATTATTAAACGTAAACGGCCATGACCATGACGATAGTGCCCAAGTAGCAGAATCTCAGGTCGCCGCAAGCGCATTTCCAATATCTCTCCCCTGCCAACATCAAAAGCCTCTCTATTATTTGAAGGACGGTTTGGCACGGACACTCGGAGCTGTTCCTGGTCAATCTTCGGCTCCATTTGAGATCACCATTCTCCCGCTATATAATGTTACTTCAGGCCCCAGCTCGTTCCAAGGGACCCCAAGCGGAGGCCTTCTTATTTTCACCGTTTCTTCCACCTCGTCAGAAATATACACAGCATTTCCCAAAGCAGCTGGTGGTGATTGGATGCGGAGCCCAGGGCTAGTGTGACTCTCTGCTGCATAGAAATGCTCTGGCCAGTCGGTGGCCAGTCGGGGGTCGGTCGGGGATTTCGTCAAGAACACTCGCCGAGCAGTTCTCCTTCTCTCCATGAACGAACTAATACATTATTGTTATTGGTAAGGATGGAATGGTCCTGACGTGAAATGGCGAAAAGTCACAGGAACAGAAACAGGTACAGGAACAGACACCGTCACGACGTCAGGAAGATGGTATACTGGTGGTGGGATTGGATGTGATCGGAGAAGAACCCTTTTTAGAACATTCGCAAGAGCAGCCAACAACCTTGGTTGCCCCACGTCCCATCCCCAGATCCCCAGATTATTGAGATGAACGTGTGAAGAGATACTGGAGGCTCGGCGCAGGCGGAAATTGACAGCTGGGGAGGGCGTTCAAACTCTCGCACATCACCACCTTCAATGATTACATCCTCAACTCAAAACTGATACTGATAACAAAGAGGCGGCTGCCAAGTCAAACGGGGGAGAGATTCCTATTCCAGATTAAATCGCGGGGTTGTGCAACATAAAAGTGGACAAAAATGATGGTCTCTGGCTGGAAATCCAACACGACTCAGATTGAGAGACTTCCATCTCCTCGTGCCACTCTTCTATTATGCACTAGCAATCTATCTCGGAGGATTATGCAAATCTACAAGGGTGCCTAGCTTGCCATCGAACTTTCTTTCTCTCCTTCTTTGATCTCCTCACCCGCATATTTCAGATCTGCCTCAATCAAAACCACTAATCTGAGGGGGGTTTTCCGTGACCGTCGATGGCACAGGGTGATATGTCCAAATAGCCAAAGCGGATGCATTGGCTCCAGTGGAAGAAAAGACTTTTCCTCTACGACTCTACGAGCATTCCATTCTACGCATTAGTTTATCCCGCGCAAGAGATCATGCTCGTTTGCCTCTTCGTCATGGCTAAACTGGTCTGGTCGTTCATTTAACCTTGTAGCGAGCGACTTGACCACAGACAAGGGCCTGCTGCAGGCGGACAAGCCCGGGCTTGCGGTTGATACGCCTTCAAACGTCAAACATACATCCGAAGGTGAATCCCTCCATATAAGATAAGGTTTATTCGACAGCTTCTCTTCTTTGTCAGGAGAAACAATCAAAGCAGAGACAGGGGTCGCCGTGAATTTTCTCTTGAAGCTGACAGTGCAACTTTGCGGCGATCCAACCAGTACTATTCCGGTTGTTGGATATCTGGCAGAGAATATGAATTTAGGGCTTTTCATTCCGATGGGCCCGAAGCAAGTATAGATAAAGGCCTCCACTGCTGGCCACAACAAGCTTGAAGACACGAACAGGGTTTAGTACAAGAAAATTGTTATTCCTTGCAGAATGACAGAAAGACAAATGGCAGGACTTTTAACAGACGACCTATCATAATCTCGAGATGCTGTGAGCTGGCATCGGTTGAGTCGATCCCGATATACTACTTAACCCCGGTCGGTACTCGTAGATTACACCCTCGGTACTTGTGACTCCACTTCTGTAATCATACCAGTAATGTAACATCGACTAGAAGGCATTGGACCATGCATGTGTGTCCTTGGAAACAAAAAGCTAACGCGTACAGTGCCATTTGGATGTGTATAGTTGATTAAACGCCAAACTAGTGTGACAACACGCACTGTGTGATGACTTGCTGGATGGTTAACCGAACCTAACGGCAAATGGGCAAGTATTGGGGAATAGACGTTTCCATCTAATCTTGGATTGTTGCTTGAACTATTATATTAGAAGTGAGTTTATTGGAGATTGTGCAATAGTCAGAACTAGTTATGCAAGGCTGAAACCTTCCTAGCCTTATTGAACATGACAGCAGTTAGTTTTGGCGGATAGGAGACCCCCTTGATCCAATGATATCGCAATTATCACAATCTCAGAAATTTGACCTTGTAAAAGCTTATGTTTATTGCAAATAAGGATATTTTCCGAGTTGTTCAAGTCACCTTATTTGTGTTCTTCTGGTTGCGCTTTGAGAGTTGACATGAGAAAAGCCAGAATTGATTCGAATGGGTTTAGGAGTTGAATGTTATGCCTGAGGCTTCCAGCCGCGCCTCACGAGAGATGATGATCCTCCGTGATCCTCCAAAGACAAGCACCAAGCAGTCTCACATTCGGCCTCAACTAGAACTGCATCATAATGCTACTTTCTTGTATCTTGTATAACATCTAGTTCTCCATCCAGAATGACCGAGGTCGTTCCACCGCCTGCCTTGCAGCAGGTTAGCAGACCTCTAAGCTTGATCGCGGTTGGACTGAAAGGTATATCTCATCTCTTAGCTTTGGAATATTGAACATCAACTGCTCTTTTTCAGAAAGCAAACCTTTAACTAGAGAATAGAGGCATCTCTTGATAGCCCCACATTTCGAGCGACGGCCGTGCATTTCTCAGATCAAGTCGAGATCATCGAACGTTGGCTCGATGCTTATATCAAATCAATATCAAAATTAGTCCACGATGTGTCTTCAATCGAAGAAACTTTTAATTCCTTTCTTCTTCGATCAGTACCACCTGCAAATGTCTCGGAAGCGGTTCTCGACCATGACTATACTCTGTTGGCAATGAAAAGATTCGGCGAGGGTTCGCGAGAATGGTGGTCTCAGGTAATCTCTGGGATGAAGAAAATGGATACCAATATTGTAGATCCAATCAAATCATTCATGTCCGGAGAGTACGTGTCTTATTTCTCCCATTCAGAGTTTTGATTGACTGTTTTATAGACTCCGAAACTTCAAAGACGCTCGAAGATATCTAGAGCAGTCACAAAAGACATTTGATAACACCCTGGCTAGATATGTCAGCCAATCGAAGACAAAAGAGCCATCCTCATTACGAGAGGATGCGTTCCAGGTCCACGAAACCCGAAAAGCATACCTCAAAGCATCCCTGGACTTTTGCCTACTTGCCCCGCAGCTCCGTTATACCATCGATAAACTTTTGGTTCGTGTTTCATCAGATCAGTGGCGGGAAATGAAACGCTCGAGAGAGAATGGTGGCACTAGCTTTGCCAAATGGGGTAATGAAATGGACCGAATTCGAGGTTGGAGTAAAGAAATGGAAGCAGGCGAAGCTATTTTCAGACGTGAACTGCAAATTGCCCGAAGGGATATCGCTGAGGTTGCTTCACAAGCTTCAAAACCGTCTCGGGAGCTGGAAGATTACAACCTTTCTACTGTCGCATTCCTTGGCTCCAAGGGGCCGTCGACTCTCAACATCCAGTCACAAGGAAAAGAGAGCGAGAGATCCGAGAAACAGGGCTGGTTATTTTTAAGAACTATATCTGGCAAGCCTGCGAGAACAATTTGGGTCAGACGCTGGTTTTATGTGAAGAATGGTATCTTTGGATGGCTTGTTCAGGGTGTGCAGTCTGGTGGAGTGGAGGAAAGTGAAAAGATCGGAGTACTTTTGTGCAATGTAAAGCCAGCAGTGCAAGAAGAGCGACGATTCTGTTTCGAAGTTAAGACAAAGAACCAAACAATTCTTGTTCAGGCGGAGACACAATCACAGCTCATGGAATGGCTGGAAGCATTCGAGCTTGCAAAGAACAGAGCTTTGGAGGCCAGCGCAAAAGATAATTATGCTTATCTTGGTGGAATGGACCCAGCATTTGCAATCACTCCACCATCAATCCCCGAATTTGCAGCCAAGCCCATGGATGGTCACCCTGCCCATGCTGATGACGCCGCTGTCACTGGTTTTGATAGAACCAGCACTTTACCTGTTCCGGGTCCTGAGCTGGGTAACCTGGCTTCAAGAAGTAGCTTTGATGTCAGTGGTCCTAGGCGATCCGTTACCACAAGAGAAGAGGGCGAAAGCGGTAGAGATCATGCGACGAGGATAATGCAAAAGCTTGACCTTCACCGAAAATCTACCATTCTGCAATCCGATTCTCCATCGACATCGTCACCAGTCGCGGCTGGCGGTATTGCTAGCCTGATATCTGCCAGTCACAATATACTACCCGTTTATTCAACTCCTGCAATTGCTCAGATTGGGACGAATACTTCGTCTAAACCTCAAGTATCCCCTCCGCAGCTAATAGAATCCCATACGAGTACCCTAGCTCCCGCTACTCTCGCAAATCCACCGGCACCCACCAATCTGAGTAAATCTGCTGTTATTGTGAGCGGAGAGCGTGGCATAGGAATCGGTGGAAGCGATGCTACTGGAGGGATGCCAAGTGGAATAATGGCGAATTTATGGGGGAGTAGCAACTGGGGCTATGTAAATCGTAAGTGTTACTTTGGGTGGTATCATCTCCATGACTTTTTGGGATTCCATGTCTCTGTTGTCAAATTCGTACTCCATATTTCTTTAAGTAGATATAGATTCAACAACTTCACTTCCCCTCTAAAATATAAATTTCAAGCTAACTCATATCAGGACTAGAGAAAGGGGAAATTAAACCTCCAGCATCTGCAAATCCATCTATTCCAGCCAGTCCAAATATACGTCCTCTTGAACCATCACCGAAGATTGGAGGCGACGAAAATCATAAACCTGTAGTTGGAACATCTGACATTATCCAGTCATCTATTAGTACACCAGGTGATCCTCCGGCAACTAACCACACTCAGCTACCTATCATACATCGAAAAGGTGCAAGTGTGGATGGTGAAGCGGCGCGTTTGCAAATCCAACTTGTCCCAAAGCCCGAAGTATTCCCTAGCAATTATCCTTTGGAATTGAAGACGCAGGGGGCTCAGTTTCGAATGCTATTTCCGAACGTTCCCCGAGAGGACAAGCTTCTACTTGTTTTCCGGGCGACGTGGAATCCAAATGAGCAGCAGGAATTCCCAGGTAGGGTTTATGTCACCCAACACGATCTATATTTCTATAGCCATCATCTTGGTCTTGTCCTTATCTCAGGAGTTAGCATGGACAGTATCACTGAAGTCACAGCTGCCCCAGGGAAAGACTGTGACTTCATTTTCCTCCATCTTCGTGAGGGTGCTCTCCAAGCAGGTTTCACCAGAATTACCATCAAAACTTTCCTAGAACCCCTAAGACTACTGCAATCAAGATTGAACTACTTGATCGATATATCGCAGTCAGAGGAGACCATGGAACTTGAGGATATTATGTCAGCGTTGATTAAGATGGAGCACGAGGATCCTACAAGGAGCCCAAGTATGGAAAGCTGGGAGGACGTCTCAATGAATACTCCTATTGATGACGGCACCCTGGCTGGACGAATCCGTAAGGATCGGGATCTAAGAGCAGCTATCCACGTTGAGCGAGCCATACACCTTGGCCGAGTGGGCAAAGAAGTCACTAAATTCCAGCTGCCCTCTCAACCTGTTATTTATGAACCAGAGGATATGCAACGCAAAGCTGTCGAGCGACAATTCGACATCAGCCCCAAGGCCTTGTTTCACGTCATGTTCGGCGACAAAAGTGCTGTCTTTCAACTTCTGTATCACGAGCGCCGTGCCCAACGTATTGCTCAAGGCCCATGGGTGGCTACAGAAGGAAGCCACATGCGTCGTGATTTTCAATTCCAAATTGACTACGTGGATGTTTTCCGTCGGTCTCGGCAAGCAAATGTTATTGACTATCAAATCATTGATGTTATGAACGATCACGTATGCTATGTGGTTACAGATTACAAGACACCATGGCATTTACCGCACCACAAAGACTTCATGCTAGTAACCAAAATTGTGGTTACTCATATTGCAAAGTCAAAGTGCAAACTGGCAATCTATACAAAGGTCGACTGGTCAAAGACTCCGACGTTTTCTAAAGGCCTTGTTGAAAGACAGGCTCTTGATGACTCTGGTCTTGATGCCGAAGATTTGGCAGATGTCATCGCAGATCAAGTACGCAAACTGGGACCGCACAGCAGAACAAAGAAGGCAATCCACATATTTGGCCATATTGGTCAACAAACGTCAGTCTCTCTCTTCTCTGCCAACGAATCAGGACAGTCGAAGCGACCGCAAATCAAGCAGCGAACTCTCACAAATATGCTATTTGAGACGATTGGTTCCTTTGGTGAAAGTGCAATCTCTTCGTTGATGATATGGACCTTCGCAGCGCTTCGTTCGATTTGGAAAATATCCAGTGCCAATGGCGTTATTTTGATCGCACTTCTGATTAGTGTGCTGACGAATGCGCTCTTCACCTCTCGAGGGACTTCAGAATGGTGGTCTGAGCGAAATGCAGCTAAGTTCATGACCAGAATTGGTGTCGGACCTAATACCATGATGAGCAAGGCAATTTATATCAAGGACCTTGATGACGCTTTGATAGCATTGCCGATCCAATTGCCAGAGCAGACGACTAGAAAATGGTTAGCTCGTTTTAATTTTTTTTGCAATATATGCTAACATTCACTCCAGCTACGAGCAATTCCGAGAAATTACTAACATCACCGACTTGGATTCACCCTACCAGATGGCTGGAACTCCTTTCACGGAGGCTGCAACTCAATCTACCGCGAGACGCTTACGGAGAACCCGACAGCACCTGGGATCGTACCGTCACGACTTACTGGTTGCTATGCGGGTTGTCAACAATGTTGAGAGAGAGATGATGCGAGCAGAATGGGAAAATTGGCTTCTTGATGAAAACACACGGTGTAAGCAGGTCCAAGTTATGCTACGGGAAAACCGGACTAGCGTATCGCCCAATCAGAGGACAAAGGAAGCAGATTCCCAACAGGTAATGGACGTTAAAGAAAAAGAGAGGAACCATAAGCTAGAAAATTTAAGGAAATGGCACGAGGGTTACTGTGGTAGCTGTAAGATGGAGCAGGATTTGCTGTTATCAGGATGGAATCATTTGGCCTTTCATTGAATTGAATGTTTAAATACTGTGCTTATGCACAGTGATCATTGTTATTGGATTGAGCGTGGCGTTGGACAAGGGCATTTTTAGGAGAATATCATGCCATCGCAGCAGGATGGCTCTATATATAAATATAATCTTACCATCCCTCCAGTTGTTTATTCGGAAACGCGGCTGTTCATTGTTAGTTCACTGTACGGAAGCTGTCGGACTAGGTCTTCCCACGTCATTCCAGCCCCGCGCCGCAATATTTCTAATCGACGCCACAGTACCGAGCAACGTCCCCCTGCCAGTTGACATCCTTATATGTAGTTTCGATGATGTAAATGCAACTTCACACTCACAAAAAGGCATCTTTCGCTCAGAATCATATCCCACGACACAGCCTTCTACCGCTATGGTCCAATTTGAAGTTACTCCGAACACTTGCAGACTATTGTTATGCCTATTCCCAAGGCTTTGTAACTTCAGCTGATAAAGCGATATATCTCCAAGTATCTAGTAGCCTCGAGAGTTTATATAGACAAACTCACAGGACCAACGTGCGTCTCTACTTAGGCTTAGATAGTTCGTCATACCTCCTGGAATACTCGTCTCGGCAACCCCGACGCGTTATTTGAGTTCTCATCTCACCGAAGACGGTGTGCTTGCTTCACCATGGCTGCCCTCCACGACGCCTTGAAGATTCTAGGTCCTCTAGACTTCTCAGAAACGCCTCTAGACGATCTCCAGCGGTTTCTCTCCAATTCTTTCGCCAATGCACAACTGATTGTAGACTCTGTGCCAATTCCCGCGCCATCCGATGGCCTCCTCGAAGGACGTTCGCGAGCTAGTTCAACTGCATCCTCTGCATCCGAAATTTCACTCTCTTCAGCGAGATCTGCGCCACCTCCACCAGATGTCGAAGTTCTGCAGAAAGAATGGAAGCCAGTGAAGATAAATCCGAGGGACAATCCTCTTGGAATGAGTGTATACAGGCTCAATGGAAAGGATGGGAAGGGTGCGTGGTTCGCTCGGCGGAGTGTCCACGAGGGATTAGATTTCGCAAAGTGGAAGAAGGGCTTGGAAAAAGAATTTCCAGAGACTATGAAAGTACAAGGCGGGCCGGGGCAGGGTAATATTAGGGGAATTGGGGGGGAGAGGAGGGTGGCATACAAAAACATAGATGGGGTGGGGAAGATGGAAGGTATGTTGAAATCCCCCCAGGCTCCTTGGTCAATTCAACTCACGTTGCACAGTTTATCTCCTCTCTGCCCAATTCCCGGGCCCGACGACACCAAGAGACTTTGTTACCATGTTTCTAACTTCGGATCGGGCCATATCTAACCAGACAGGAGAGGAAGAAGTGCCTCGGCATTTTATGGTCATTTCTCGACCATGCAATCATCCAGATACCCAACCACGAGATGGATATGTAAGAGGCCAGTACGAATCTGTTGAATTCATAAGAGAGGTTCCTGTGAAAAGCCGCGTGAAAAAATCTGCTTCAGCTACAAATCTCCTAGTGCAAGACAATTTTAGAAGAAACAGGTCAGCGTCTACCTTAGGAAGAGAAGCAATTTTACGAAATGCCACAAAGAATATCACGCCTCTAACGAATGGAAGTGGGGTATCAACCAAGTTAGCGGCTACAGCATCTGATACCACCCTCTCTCCAGTTGAAGGTAGAGCAAGAGGGAAGACTATCTCGTTTGATAGGTCACGCGGGTGGGATGCGAAGGGAGAGGATATGGACATACCTCGAGATGATGAGGAGGATGGACCCAACCCGATTGAATGGATTATGGTAACGAGAAGTGATCCTGGAGGTAGTGTGCCAAGATTCATGGTCGAAAGAGGAACTCCCGGTGGAATTGTGTCAGATGCAAGCAAGTTTCTAGATTGGGCCTGTTCAAAGGACATGGAAGATTTTGAGAGTGATGGCGAATCCTTGGTTGGAGATGATCACAATGAGAATATTCCACATGTTGAGCTGGTGCGGCCTCATGACCATCTAAATGATTTGCATCACTATCAGACGAATGGTATCCTGTCAGGAATTGAGGAGGCGTCATTGAACTCGGCTGTTCCAGAGCCTTCGGAACCAACCGTCAATGGCAATGGCTTGTATAATGTTGTGGCAGGCGTAGCAGGCGTGGCAAGTGGCTATATAGCCTCACATGCTCCAGCTATCATCACAGGTCACCTTTCTACCGAAACTTCTGAGCTCACAAATGACACAGAGCGCCGTGGTTCGGTTTCATCGATGAGCAGTGTGTCATCATCTGGGAGCTTTGCTTCTGCTCTCGAAACCTACGATGCAGAATCCATCAAGACGATGGAATCTACAACGCCCTCGCAAGCAACCACTCTTCAAGACAAGGAACTACAAAAACTTGAGGATAAGAAACGAAAACTAGAAGAGAAACTTAACAAAGCTCGTGAAAAGGAACTGAGTAAAAAGAATGAAGACACTGCAAAAGAGGAAGACGCTATCAAAAAAGCTGAAGAAAGGCACGAGCGGGAGATAAAGAAGCAGGAGGAAAAGTACAAGCGAGAAGTTGAGAAATTAGAAATGAAGAAACAGAGGGATGCTCAAAAAGCGGAGGAAAAGAAGAAAAAGGCGGCCGAGAAAGATGAGAAGACCAGGCTAGTACGACAATTAGAAGAACTCAAGGCCGAAGTTGTGCTACTGCGGAAAGAGAAGGATCTTCTAAGAGGTCAGGTGGGAGATCTGCAAGCCGAGAACACGGCTCTCGCCGCCCGTGTAGGGAGGTTAATACCACAGGCGGAAGATGTGCTGAGAGACGTCCGGCTTGAAGTTGGTAGGACTGGACGCCTGAGAGCAAGTAGCATGAAAACTTCGACTCGAGCTCCGAGTTTCCGCAGCAGTACAAGTGGAGAGAAGGATAAGGAAAATTCACCGGCGCCATCTACAGGTTCTGGGTGATGTGATATTTGCAAATTTTGCATAGCCTGCATGGATGAGGTACAAATTTTATACGAATTAGTCGTTATTATGCTTTCGTTTGGGAAGTACACTATACCCTCTGTCCAAACAGTTTGATAGCCTGAGCATTATGGTTTTCTTTTTAGCAATCCTACGGTCACTGCAACTTATCTGGTCTGAAGGTCAATGTAGTCGATGGAGTTGAAAAGATTGCACTATGATCGAATACATTCAATTATATCCGCGAAAGATAACTGATATATCTGAACATGTGTCAAGAGTTTCAAAACTCTTTTTGTCTCATGAAGAAGGATAAAATTAATCTCCTATCCCCTATCTGGCTTTAAAAGGGGAGCAGCTAAACACTATTTTTTACTTTTATAAACGAATGGTATAATAAAATCAGTATGACTCTTTCCACAGAACTATTAAATAATTGATCGTCCAAAACTCCTTCAAACCGGCCGAGGGGGTATCTAGTCGTAAGATGGTAAAATATGGCCAGCACCGGCCGTCACATTCGCAGTTCCCTCCCCTCTCTGGCTCGGCAACAGTTTCCTCTTCATCTCGATCGCCTCCAACGCAACTGCCAAGTCCTGATTCCCATCATGATCCTTCAATGCATCCAAAACCTCCCTCTCTTCCGCATCTAGGAGCTTCCATCTCGTACACTCCTCCTCCCAGAAGAAGAGCATGCCCACCAGCTTCCTCTGCGCATGCACACTGATCACCGCCAACTGGCTCGCGAACTTCTTAGTCACCCCGGCAGTGTTCACCGTAATCTGCTCGCTCGCCGGCGCTGTAGAAGAGCCAGCAGCGGCTCCGGGCACGGGGAGGATGATGCTGGCTTTCACCAAAGCCTTGTAGATTTTGACTGAGATGGTCTTGGAATCCGTAATGCCGGCCATGAAGAACGATTCCTCGGTGAGGTAGCGCGTATGGGGCAGCGTCAGCTGGTACCGGAGGAGGTTGTCGGCCTGGACGGGCGAGAGGTCCACATCGTTGGGATCGTCGCGCGCAAAGTTAGGAACGGCGTTAGAGATTAGGCGTGAAAAGGAGAATCTCTTCCCCGGAGCTGCCATATTTTTGTGACCGTTGAAAGGGGGCTGCTCGTGTGCTCGGGATGGAGAAGAGGAAGATGTTAAAAACGGCTGAGGCTGTAGTGTGGGGTAAGGCTGAGAAACGAGTTTGGGCACACGTGCAAGGCTGTATATATTTTTGAAAAACAAAATTATAGGTATTAATTAGTTATAGAGGCTAGATTCTTTTCAATTTGGTTTCGATCAAGCCAAATAAGTCTTTTTTATTAGGCACTACTTCTTATTTTATACAGAATGCACCTAAAGCCAAGGCTACCAAGCTACTCCAACTAAGGTTTTCATCTCCAAAAATTTGCATAGCCTCCACCATTACGAAGGTGGTCGTCCTATACCACGTGAGCAAACCACTGGATGACATGATGAGATGGAGATAGAGAGATAAGGATAACGATGATAGACCGGAGCGTTTACAGATCTTCTTTTATGAGACTGAAAAACTCCGCAACTTTGATAGATATTGAGGAGGTTGAAGAGGCGGCCATGGCTCTGGTGGCTTGGAGGAGTGATTACGCAACATCACGTGGGATAAGTTACGAATACCCGTAATCGAACTGCCACACCCGAAACCCCAAACCTAGAGGGGAAATCCGAAGAAGCAATATGTCTCCGGAGCCAACGGTTCACCAACCAGACGCAGTATCCAATGACATAGGGTTACCGGGCTCTCTTTCTTGTTCATTTTGGTATGCTTGACGATTGGGAGAGTCTTGGGCCAACCACGACCACTGGGCCGAGAAACCCGTTCATGCCCTGGGCATCAGGACATCTGCATATGTTGGAAGAAAGTGTTGAGAGCTTGAACATGGCATCTACAAGACCTTGGCCTGACCCTGGCCCTGGACCTTGTATTTGAGAGCGTTTGCTGCCATAGCTATGGAGCATGTTTAACTTGTCAAACGGATCTAACGGCAGCCTTCGAACCATTTCTGTCGTGCAGCTCCATTAATATTTGATCACATATGATCAGACGATATGATTCTCTATTTCAAACCCCCCAAAAGAAAAAAAGGCCTTGTTTGTTTCGAGGTACAGTATCTTACGAGTACTGTACAGCCCCCCCTCTGTAAGCGCGCAACTGAGGACTAGTCATCCTCTTCCCAAGGGCATTGTCTCGAACGGAAGCGAGTCCGGCTTTTCTCGAGTTAATGCAACTTGCAAATCGCAGATCCTCCTTTTCAGCTACGCTGGGGTACCGGCATGCGAAGGAGAGAAGTTCCCCAGTCCACTCTATAGCACCCAGAGGTCGCTCCCAGACCCGAGAGCAACATCGCAGGTCTCAAAGAGTGGCCCCAAATAGGACTGGCATTTTCGGGGTTTCTGAAAGGGCCAAGGAGGAGGAGGGAGGAGATACTGCCGGGAGCCTGGGGCCTCCCCGTGGTCTATTGCTCACGGTGATATTGGCAAGGATCTCGGCGGCCGCTTATCGACAGGTCGATCTCTGGACCATCGACTTGACTTCGGACCGCAGGACTCTGCAGCGTTGAAACACGAAACAAAAGTGTGCTCGGACCATTGATCGCCACTGATTCAAGGCGGCGGCAAATGGCAGTCGTCAACGACGACGACGACGAGAGCAGCGTAACTCCAGCCGCGCCACGGCCAGAAGAAACGCCTCTTGCGAAGAAGGTGGAAGTGTGCACACGCGTTTCCGTTTCCGTCTTCGATCCTACGTTCTGAGCAGGGTGACATGTGACATTGTGACTACGACTCCAACTGTGACATGCGACATGCGCCATCCGCCATCCTTCCATCCTTTAAACGCGCCGTGAGTCACCTGCCCCTCGCATTTGGTCGGGCATTTGGCGGGCAAATGCGCTTCAAGATGCGCATGTTGGGCGACAAGAGCAGGCATGGACGGGTACAAGAGGCTATCTGCGTCAACCGATGGTTGTAGGCGCCCATTCTGCTGCTCTATTCCTCCCCCTTCCATCTGATGTCGGGTTTTCGCGGGGCCAATCCCGTGATGTTCGACATCGGCAACGTCTTACTCTCTGGCTACGGTGCATGTACTATAGTCCGTACATGCACCACTCCCTCCAGAGAAAAGCCCTCACTTCTCTGCATCCTGAAGACGTTGCAGATACGGACGGGTGTGCGGGCGGGCGGGAAAAGCACAATTGGTTCCAGCCAGGGACGGTACTGTAAAGAGGAGGATGCGCGTACATAACTGTACAGTCGGCGTACAGAACGGGGACAGATTTCTCTTATTCGTAGGCTAATTTGCTATTATGTTTGATAGTAAACCTGTTATACCTCCGTATCAGGATAATCCAGGCGGGGTGGAAAAGAGATGTCCTTCTAAATCCCGACTAGTTACTGTATGGGGGTGACGATCTTCACAAGTAGCTTTGTTTTCGAGGAAAATCTCCGAGCGCCCAGCATTTCGTGTTACAGTACATGTCTTTGGGTATGGGTAGGTATAGCACGGTACAGTATGGTTGCCCCGTACCTGGACGATTTCATATCGAGGTTGGCTTCTCGAAAGTGCATCCAATCTCCATAGATTAATTAGGGTGCGTTCCACCCAAGCTCAAAAGTCAGACATACGTGCGCACATATGCGCAGATTCAGGTGTCGCCGGCATCGGGAGTGCCAGGAGAGCGCGCCTCTGCTGTGTTGTATCGTTCTGTATGCTACATTGTCGGTACAGGACCGCACGACCGTACAGTCAGTATGCCTGAAGAGCTGACTGAGAATCGTTGATGATCGCGGTCGCTCCGAATCCACGGCTATATTTAGATACTGAGAAGAGTGGTGTTCCCCGTTTCGCCTCTTTTGCCTCACCCAAGCCACACTTCTGCCTGGATTTCCAGGCACAGATCACCACCAGCGTCTCGGCCTCGCCCGATCTGCCTTGGGATCAGTTTCCCACAATGACGACGACCAACCTTCAACCTGCACCACCAACGCATGACATACAGTATTGCCACGACCGGACAACGACGACCACGACAACAACAACAGCGACAACAATCACCAATGCATGCACTCCGCAACGATCATGTCCGAAGATTGCTGTTTTCGCGAGCAGGAGCAGGAGCTCTGTAGATTATGCCCACCCACGAGGGGAAAAAACTCGGTGGTGGGGGAGCCTTCGCCCAGAACCCGAGCCTAGAGAGCACTGGTGCCATGCGGTGCGCTAGTCTCAAATGGCTGCCACGCTCTCCGCCAATCCGCGACCAGAAGTGCCTTCGAATTCCAAGTCCCAACCTTCGTCAAAATCAACGTCAACGAATGAGCAAACTAGGACGGCCTTTCATCTCACCTGACTCTCAACTAACCATCCCTCAAACAAGGATCTAGAGCGTCTCAACTGCTCCAGCGAGTAGTCGACAGGCCACCAGCCCATCTCGCTATGCTCAACGTTCAGGGACAGCCGGAAAGACTTCGTCCTGCGGAATGCTTTACGACGACGACGACGATGCGATTCTCCAAGCGGCGTCCCGGTTGGTCTTACCCCATATCAGAATCAGGAGAGACCCGAAGCTATTCATGCAGGAGGCTCCTATTCTGGCATCGAGGATTCAACGTGAGGTCCAATGCTGGCGGCGTGAGGACTAGAGGGAGACCACACTGCAACGCAGGAAACTGTCGGGACTGATGGACGAACAGGCGCGCTCATGACAGGTTCCCCCGGAAAAGAAAACGCCCAGAAGATGCAGGTGGTGTTCTTCGGGCTACGTTTCACATTCTTCTGCATTTGCACACAGTCCTACACCCACTGCACAGGCAGTACAGTACAGTATCTTGCACATGCAAGTCATCAATCATCCATCACTCTCCCGACCTAAGCTGGTCTCGGTTCCCTTTCCCAAGTAGCGAGAGGAGATTTGGCAAGCAGCGATCTTCAGCCCTAGTCAGTCTTATTCCGGCTTCATTTATGAGGGGAGGTTTCAACAGTCCATTTGTAGTATTCTACTGGAAGAGAGGCTCTCCTGTAATTTCACACATGTCCTCGACGCGGCTGAATGGGCGTTGATACAAATTCGAAAGGCATGCTAACCTTGTTTCCACGGCGAATTTTGACATAATCCGGAGCCATCCTAATGTCTGGCTTGCGGTCGGCTGCAGCGTTCGCACAGCGCGGTGCACCCGCCGATTGATTCCATCACTCCCTCGATCCAGCAGGTTTTCCACCATCCGTCCTCCCCAGCGCTGCCTTGCCCGGTAGAGGGAGCATGGTCAGGGTGGAGTTGTGGGCAAAGAAAAATACTACTGCATCGACATATATGCAGGTCTTCAGCTAAGTACGGTAAACCTTTGCCTCGTTAAACCCCGTCCTGGTCTGCATGCAGGCCTGCATGCACTGCCACTTGACGACCCTGAGAGCCGAAAAACCAAACACTGGGAAGCAGGCGACTGCGAAGCGCATCGATCAGCTGGTAGTAGTAGTATAAGGCCCCCGCCATCGCAGCGTCTTTTCTTGCCTCCTCTCCACGACGGTTTATTCGTCCCTTTCCCGGCGCAACTTTTAATTCCCTCTTTTGGGACCGCCATCTAAAGTCTTATACTTCTTCCTTTTATTCTTTCATTCTTACCTTTTCTTCCTTATCCCACTTGTACCTCTTTCGCACACCTCGCCGTCGCTCCCATATCTCTTGTCCCATATATAATCGCTCTCCATATCTGGTTGTCTCACTCACAAAAGTTTTTCTCTGATGCCTCCTCAATTACTGCCCGCGTCGGCCGCGGCCTTTGCGCCCAGAGCAAATACCGTCAATGTAGTCCTGAGTTCAAAGGTGGAGCCATGGTTAACACAAACGCTGAAGCGCATAAATCGAATCAAGCGCCCTCTCAACAGTGTGCCTCAACATCAGAGATGTCTCACAGAAACCTTATCATCCTCGACGGCAATATGGACTCTCACTTCCCTCATGTTAACGAAAGCTCCCGATGCAGAACTGCGCAAAGACTCGAATCCTCTAATAGAAGCACTCTTCAACTACCAGCTCATTCATATCGAAGCTTATATTGTTCACGTCGATATGGTATTACGGAATGAAGTCGCATTCAAGCTCACCCCCGACTCGATAGAATCTCTCATTGAATACCACAAGGATATTCATTGTGTAGATATCTCAGCGAACACCTACAGCTGGTCAGAGAAGGAGCAACAAGTTAAAAAGTTACATGAGGAATTCATCCAGGCCATCAACAAGTTTGTGTACCGAACCCATGTTTCTGCTTTGGAAGGACTCGAGGAGGATGGGGCTGGGGAGCTGTTATGCGGAAAGAGTGAAGAAGTGAAGTCCAATATCATGGGCCTCTTTCTTCCTCTCCTTCCTCCTCCACCTCGGGTTGTTGACGTTGTGCGGCCACCTCCTTTGTTGCCAAGCTCCCCAGCCGGCGCAAACTGGTGGTCTCAACCAAGTCTTCCATCTTCCGTACCAGCTCCGGTAGACTCGTGGAGAGTCATCCCATCTAGCCCAAGCACGACTTCCTCAGCCGATTCTAATTCGTTATGGGCCAGCATGGGCTTGACCGAGATTCAACTGCCTTCTCCTACCCCATCATATAGCCAGCCATACTCGACCGCCAGTCTATTCTACAGCTCGCCTCAAGTCAGTGCACCTATTCCATCTCTTCCCTTACCCAGCGTACTAGCGCAACAGCAATGTGGCGTGAGTGTTGGATATGGAGGATTTGGCCAAAGCTGGGACAGATATCAGGAGTACGCAGCCACAATGTGACAATCAAGGCCCGGTACTTTCACGAATTACTCTACTGCCCACTCTGGGTACTAGTACGGGCACCATTTGACTTCACTCAATTATCATTTGGCACAAAGCATGTGTTTGAATAGAGAACGACGAACGAACTAAGCGGCATTTGATTCTTATCGCAGGGCATACCGGCGTTTTGCATCAACTCATGAGCGATTGAGCGACATTTTGGGATCACAGTACCTCCCCTCCGATTTCCTTTTTTATCAAGTACATAATGGATACCATCTCCTTTGTCATATGATATTTTAGCGTAGCGAGTTTTGCTTTCTTGGGTTTGTTTCGTGTCATTTTGCAGCTTATTACACCCACTGCCGCTAGCTCGGTTTTCCTTTCAAAGCATATGGCAGGACCGGGCGGGTATTTTGAGCATTTTCGGCTATCAACTATAAAGCAGTACCTAAGAAAGGGGAACACGCAGCAATGCAGGACTCGGCGCGCGGGATTCATTGTTTTCTTATTTATCATTCGATCTTTATCTGATTTCGTTTGTCTTGCGGTCATGTCCTCTTACGATTTATCATGATTATACCTACGATCTCTCAGCAGATGAAAAGCTTGATGCCTCTTTCGTTTTAGATAGATACCAGGTTATTTCGGTCATGATGGGTTGGGCTGGATATACCGGGCTGGAGTCCCTGTGAGGATTCTCAGTATAGCACGCTTGCGTGTTGACGACGACGGATATTTCGATGATCAAACAGACGATACAAAGCCGATTCGCTGAGCGAAAACGACGTAATTGTTAAGTCGACCTGCCTAATTTGAAGGCTCCTCCCCCTCACTCACTCACCACCTTCGAATCGAGATGATCCTGCGAGGCGGGACTTGATAGATTTTTGAGGATATTGGTTGGGAATGGTAGGGCTGGAAATGGACGCCGAATGGAAAGGGCTGTAGCTCATCTCACTATATTCTCACAACACAGTGCATATAAAAAATCTTGGGATTTTCTTTATTAAAATGTATGTGTGTGGGAGCGCTTATTTCAAACTGCCGTGCAGGGAAAAAGAGGCATGAGATGCTGGGGTTCAACTCGCCCAGGTGGCGATTATTCTAGTAGTTAACAGTAATTGAAAGTATCAAAAGGCAAAAAAAAAAAGATTACACCAATCAACCAACCAAATCTCCAATATAAAATGACTGCATACACGAAGTTTCAACTTTCCATCCATGTGAGAGGGTAATATATAATTTTTATGCTTCAGCTCGTGTCCTCTCGCGTTTTTTCGCGTTTCTGCCGAAGGCTGCCACACACACTTAATACGGGCTCACCTAGGATTTTGCAGTTATTTGATATCCTATCTATCGTCAGCTGGACCCCCTGAGCGGCAAGCCCTATTGGCTACTTTACGAAGTACGACCAACCCAACCAAATCAAACCACACCGAGCCAGCCAGCCCAACTTCTTCTCATAACCCCCTTTTTCCCCTCTAGAGTCATGTTTTTATTGTAACTCTACTTGTTTGTACCTCCTATACGTAAAATGGTATTTTATCAACCTTCTGAAACCCCAGGGTCCGATTGTGCTACTAAGCTACAGGCTGTTTGCTTTTCGCTGCCACCCATATACCTTCTACTCAGCTCTTCAGTCTTACTCGTCGGCGCAGCCAGTAAAGGTAAAAGGGCTTAACAGTCTCTAAGAGTGGAAAAAAAAAAGGAGGAAGGAGGGGGGGAAGCCTTGGGCTGATCCAGCAGCCAACTCGTTAAAAGATGTCTTTTTTCTCACTCGAGTTTACTTGAGCTTCTAGCTCGTTCAGGTTCTCATCTCATCCGTCACTAGCGCGGCGCGACGTTTTTTGAACCCCTAACCTGCTTATGTTACTGTGCTTATTTTTGATTTGTTTTTCTTTTCCGTTCTGTTCTTGTTCGAAATTTTTTTTGGGGTTTTGTTTTGGGCCCGGTTATACTAAACCATTTTCCTTTTTAGGGGGAGGGGGGGAGGGGCCGAGAAGAGATAAGAAATTAAAAATAAAATAAAAATCGCCTTTTCTTTCCCTCCGTATTTGTTTGATTCTGTTTCGCTTTCTTAATTTTTCTTTTTCCCTTCTCATTTTTGTTTTTTTTAACTTAAACCTTACCTTACCCTACCCTACCTGCCCCTCACTACACCCCTCCCCTCTTTGTTTTTCTCGGCAGCGAGCGATAGGCAAGACAAGGCCGAACAAGTTAGAAATCACGAACAGAGAAAGCCCGGCCCTCCATCTGATCTCTCACTTTTTTTCGGGTTGCCGGATACCGAACATGATCTGAGCGGGGAAAAGAAAAGGGGGTGGGGCGAGGGTTTTCAGCTCCTCTCCTCGCGAAGATGTACCTCCAGTATCTCACTGGTTTTTGCACAATAGGTCTCTTACGCCGCTCTATTGGCCGTGGTTACCACGGCAAATTGATTCCTCAGCGATCCAATGTAGTTGTCTTGTTTTGAGAGGCCTTGGGCTGTGTCGTGCCGTCGGCGGAGGTGTACTTTTTCTTGGCCGTTTGCGGTTCTTGTGGACAATGTGAGACTTTTGAGCTTAGTGCCTTCTTTCTCGTGGTTCATGGTTGGCTGTATGTCCATGTAGTCTACATGTGGTGTAGGGACTCGCTGTGGAAGATGAGAGAAGGCCAGGAGAAAGAAAGTGTCCATGACCAAAGTAGATCTCCCTCGACAACTTGTACGTATTGCTTTCTATTCGAGAAATTGAACATATCCGCATGCTACTCTGGACCAGTAACTACGACAGAATCAAATATCTAGATATCTGATTATTTACTCATGTAAATGTTAAAGAATAGCACTTGATAAAAATGTCTTACAATAATATAGCCTTAGGGGCTGTTGTCTGACAGCTTCTCTCCCTACTTTTGATTCCATACTTTTGTAGTCGTTGCCATTCCTAAAACCACCAATCTTATTCATTATTAATACCGATGCCCAAACAAATTTTATCATTATTGTGTGCATCTGCCTAGACTCGACTTGAGAGCTGAGGACGAAGGAATACAATTGGATTTCATCAGATTGTTACAATACAAAAACGCAGAAATTTCCAACTCGGTATATAAGGTAGAATTTAAAACTTTGAAGGATTGATGGACTCTAAACTCGTTTGGCCTCTTAATTGTAGCAGTGTAAGCGAAAGATGAAAAAGGGGAGTCTACCTGCCAAGCCGAAAGTAGACTAGCTTCTAATATTAATCCAACGTTGTATCTTGAATCGAAGCATATCTGTAGGATTCTCTCCACCTTCTAAAGACAACTTTCCACTAACCACAAAATATCTGTGATTTGGAGTCATGAAACATTTCGCCAGATCCCGCAGCCGCAATAAGTAACGAGAGGCTTGCACGTCCACCTTCGCTCAAGCCCACCTGAGCATATCAAGTCCACTAATAACTCGTTCCCGCTTTTGCAGCAGCTGCGTCCCAGAACCTACCTTACGCGCGCTATCACAAGACAAATCGACAGACGAGGAACCCATATCGATGCGGGAGATTTCTTTCGGTCCCTCTCTCCTGGCATTATCACCGCGCTCGGGCCTTGGTGCCTCGGCACTTCTTCAGAATTTCCGCTTCAATCTTGTGGAGAAGCCTCCCAAGATTTGAAGAGTGCCTCGATTGGCAGGGCTTTCCCAAGCCACGCCTTCAAACAAGGAAATGCCGCC
Organism: Haplographium delicatum; assembly: GCA_037952705.1. Lineage (NCBI taxonomy): Eukaryota > Fungi > Ascomycota > Leotiomycetes > Helotiales > Hyaloscyphaceae > Haplographium > Haplographium delicatum. The sequence goes on from JAPZPC010000166.1 coordinate 61,621, forward strand.
TGGCATCGTCCACCAATATCGTAATAAGAGACACCATGGGTAAGACTCGACCTCTTATGCCGCCGGAGTGCAAGCCCAAATCAACTGTAGCCGTGAACTACTGGATATCAGCAGAAGGGCCAAGAGTGCCTTCCAGTTCTCATTTATTTATTTTACTCTCTATTTCGCAAGTATGGCAATCTTTTTTCTTTCTCGCTTTTCACCCTTTTTTTTTTCTGATTCTTTGGATGTAAATTTTACAAATGGTGATGTTTTTTCGTGTCCTATATCCCACAACCTAAGCCTACCGATTTGCATGGCCTTCTGAAAAGTGTCTCGCAATGACGCGTGTTAGTTACTTCACGGTTCTTATTACAATTTGGACCCTGGGCCTAGCACTTGTGTCTCGCCCGGATTTTGCGTCTGATATTTTACGCGTGAAGAGTCTGAAGCCTCCTCCTGTGAACGAGAAGCGCAACGCTGTACCTGCTGGCTATGTATCTTCCCCGTATTACCCTACGCCACCTGGGGGATGGGTTTCGAACTGGACCGCGGCTTATGCAAAAGCTCAAAAGGTGGTAGCAAACATGAACCTAGCCGAGAAAGTCAACTTGACAACCGGAACGGGTCTTCTCATGGGTCCTTGTGTTGGAAATACCGGCTCCGCATTGCGATTTGGGATACCAAATTTGTGCCTGCAAGATTCGGCGCTGGGAGTGGCAGGCACTGATAACAATACTGCCTTCCCTGCTGGCATCACTGTTGGGGCTACTTTTAATAAGGACTTGATGTATGCGAGAGGATTTGCTTTAGGGGCTGAGGCACGGGTAAGGAAGCACTGGATTTCGTATAGGTTTACAGTTTTTCAATTTAATGACTTTATCCAATATAATTTCCAAAACTACGAAATATTTTTTTATCTTTCTGTTTCATTCTCAAAACTTTTCACAGTCAGAATAGCTAATTAAGTGTTTAGGGCAAAGGAGTGAATATTCAACTTGGTCCAACAATTGGTCCTCTTGGCCGAAAACCTCGAGGCGGAAGAAATTGGGAAGGCTTTGGAGCTGATCCTGTTCTTCAGGCCTGGGGAGGTGCTGAGACTATCAAAGGCATGCAGGCAAACGGTGTAATAGCAACAGCCAAACATTTTATTGGTAATGAACAAGAGGAATACCGCATGAATATACCTCCACATGGCTTGATGCAGGCGATTAGTAGCAATATAGATGATAGAACTCTTCACGAATTATATGCCTGGCCATTCGCAGAGGCAGTCAGGGCTGGAGTGGGAGCAATAATGACGAGTTACAATGACGTGAATGGCAGTGCCTCATCGCAGAACAGCAAGTCAATAAATGGAATAATCAAAGACGAACTTGGATTTCAGGGTTTGGTGAGGTGGTTTCCTAACATTTTCGAGAAATGCTGACCTCATTAGGTTATGACAGACTGGATTGCTCAAATCGGAGGAGTTTCCAGTGCTCTCGCAGGTCTTGATATGGCTATGCCAGGTGCGTTTAATTCTCCCCATAAGCCCGAGATTAGGCTACTGGTCCTCAACTGATTTTCTTGCAGGAGATGGTGACATTCCGTTGCTCGGCCTCGCTTATGTGAATAGCTTCTCCTTAATCACATCTGCTCGAGAATATTTAAATCAGCTAACTTGGAAAATATTTAGTGGGCGTATGAACTCTCAACTAGTGTTTTAAACGGCACAGTTCCTTTGGAGCGACTGAACGACATGGTCACCCGGATCGTGGCAACCTGGTATCAACTTGGACAAGATGAAGACTATCCACTCCCCAACTTCTCTGCCAACACTGCAGATGCAACAGGCCTTTGTTATCCTGGCGCTTTGGTTTCTCCCACGTGTGTCACCAATCAATATGTGAATGTCCAAGCAGATCATGCCATTGTTGCTAGGAATATTTCTAGAGAGGGTGTAACTTTGCTAAAGAACGACGATAGTACACTACCGCTGTCAGTACATGCAGTGCTGAAAATCTTTGGTGAGGATGCTGAAGCACAAGCCAACCCTAACGCCTGTAATCAGCGATCATGCGATACTGGTCTCCTAGGGATGGGATGGGGAAGCGGTAAGTCTCCTGACAATAGTTGAAATCATATTTGACAATTCTAGGGACCGCGAACTATCCATATTTAGACTCTCCGCTAGACAGCATCCGACGAAAGGGAGCAAATGTGACATATTATTCAAGTGATTTTTTTCCATCTGGTCTTGTTGCCACTGCTGAGGATATTGCTATGGTATTTATCAACAGCGATTCCGGAGAGAACCAAGACACGGTCGAGGGGAATAACGGGGACCGATCAGCAAGTGGGTTGTACGCCTGGCATAACGGTGACGCTCTAGTTGAAGCTGCTGCAGCTAAGTATTCTACTGTGATTGTGGTGGTTCACACGGTAGGACCAATTCTCGTCGAGAATTGGATTGATCTCCCAACCGTCAAAGCGGTCGTCTTTGCTCATCTTCCAGGACAAGAAGCTGGGAATTCTTTGACAGATATCCTATTTGGAGATTATTCTCCCAGCGGGCATCTTCCATACTCCATCCCAAAAGCGGAATCCGACTATCCATCATCCGTAAGCCTTGTGGGCTTTGAATTCTTTCAAGTCCAAGATACCTTTTCGGAAGGGTTATATATCGATTATCGCTATTTGAATAAGCATTCCATTGTCCCAAGGTTCGCCTTCGGTTACGGACTTTCTTACACCACATTCTCCAGGACAAGTGCCACGATATCTGCTAAAGAGCCATTAACTTCGATGCCTCCGGCAAGGTTACCAAAAGGGCCAACGCCGGTATATGCAACCACCATCCCACCTGCATCAGAGGTAGCATGGCCGGCGAACTTTAACAAAATATGGAGATATCTCTATCCCTATGTCGATAACCCTCAGAGCATATCCTCAACAGGAAAATATGATTATCCCACAGGTTATCAAACAACTCCTCAACCAGACCCGCCAGCAGGCGGAGACCAAGGAGGCAATCCCGCACTCTGGGATATTATGTTCAGCATTTCTGTTACTGTCACGAATACGGGAAGTGTAGCCGGAAAAGATGTTGTCATGTTATTTGTCCAATATCCCAGCGATAGTCCATGGGATACGCCTATCATCCAGCTGCGAGCATTTGAGAAAACGGACATACTTCCAGCGGGACAGAGTCAGCTAGTGACACTGGACATCACCAGGAAAGATCTCAGTATTTGGGATGTAGTATCCCAGAACTGGATTATTCCCGTTAGCGGCTCGCAGCCATTCCTCTTTTGGATTGGAGATAGTTCGGCCAACTTGACGCTGGCTTGTGAGAGTCTGGGTAAGACATGTACTGAGGGGAGGACACCGCCTGTGGTTTGAGGTCGCGTTAGGTTTTTGGAATACGAGGTAGAGAGTTTTAGGTGAAATAATAAGACTGATTAATCGATTAATAACAGCTACTTTTATAAATTTCAATGGTATCATTGAAAAAAATAACCCTATAAAAAATTGGGGTATAGGCGGGAGCATCACGTGATTCGGGAGGTCTCGGATCCTTACGCTCAAGCGCGGCGGAAGGCATTCGCGGCATTCGGGCACGTTCGGTAGTGGTTTCTCTAACTGGAACATCTGATAAGGTTTAAACTATGCCGCACATCTGACGTCCTGAAACTTTGAAACTTCTTCATCCTTTTCCTCCTCTCTTTGCCGCCCACTGAGCACTATCTTGTAGAGTTCAATGGCGCCTCTCCAGGCAGATACAGACCCGCGGTTAAAAGGTAAGCAATCAGCTAGCATGCTAAGATTCACCGGACCACGTGGGGGAGGAGCCACCTCACCGCCACACCAACCTCACTGGCAAGGTTGGATATGAGCTCGTTGACGTTATTATTGACTTTTGACCTCAATGAATATTCTACACAATCTGGACGCGTCCTCAAATAGGTTCAGATAGGTGAAATTCTCTTTCTTACGAATTATTCCACTTCACTTTGTGGCCAATTCTTAAAACAAAACCTTCTTCCTATTGGAAGATTCTTTCAAAATGGCGCAAAACCCAGACCTTTCACACAGCATCACAATGCATCCTCACCCGTTTCATTTACATCCAAATCGGCATGAGAGCGTGAGATCGGGTGCCCATACACCTATTCCGTCAACCATATCGACGAACCCAGCTGCTACTACTGCCTTCGAGGCCGTGACCCCTGGCACGGAAGAAAACGACCCCATTTCACGGCACACGACCACTCATGGAACGAATGATCTCGAAAATCAACAGCCTCCCCAATATGTGCGCGAGAATGACCCGTATCAATTATCATCGGGGTTCAAAAACAAGAGCGAGATCGAGCTTATTGCAGCAAACTCTTCACGAAAGCGAGACGGTTGCGGGCCCATCAAGTTCAATAAGGATGCCTACAGGGCGAGGCAGGTACAAAAGTTCTACGAGGCTCAAAACGAGAGTATAGAGCGAATGCTGAAGACTGTGGAGGATCACCGTGCGGAGGCAAAGCAGGAAGCAGGAGACGATCATCTCAAGTTCCAAATTGCCGTCTATGGCTCCTTTGCCGCCAATATCGCTCTGTGCGGTCTCCAGGTATATGCCGCTATATCTTCCGGCTCTCTCTCCTTGTTCACGACAATGGCCGATGCAGTCTTCGACCCTATGTCAAATATCACCTTAATCGTCAGCAATCGAGCTGTGAAGCGTGTTGACCCGAATCGCTTTCCCTCCGGCAAGGCTCGTCTGGAAACCATTGGCAATATCGTTTTCTGCTTCCTGATGACCGCTGTATCATTCATCCTCATTGCCTTCTCTATCCGCGAATTGGCCGATTCTAAGAATAAAGATACCAATAGCTTCCATCTCCCATCTGTCATTGCAGTGGCGACAGCTTTTACCACCAAGCTCTGCCTCTTCCTATATTGCTGGGCTTTGAAGGACAAGTACTCGCAGGTCAATATCCTCTGGCAAGACCACCGAAACGACTTGATAATCAACGGCTTCGGTATCCTGACTTCCGTTGGCGGATCCAAGCTGAAATGGTGGATCGATCCCATGGGCGCCATCTTAATCTCAGTCCTCATCTCGACCATCTGGCTGCACACCGCGTTCAGCGAGTTCCTCCTCCTGGTGGGAGTTACGGCCCCGGTCGAGATCCAGCAGTTGGTGACGTACGTCTGCCTGACCCACTCCCCGGAAATCCAGGGCATCGACACGGTCAGGTGCTATCACTCTGGGCCGAGACTAATCGCTGAAGTCGACATCGTCATGAACCCGGACTCTTCCCTGAGAGATACCCACGACGTTGCCGAGGAGTTGCAGATCAAACTAGAGAGCCTCCCTGATATTGAGAGGGCGTATGTCCATGTCGATTACGAGACAACCCACAAGCCGGAACATGCTTATAAAAAGGACCTGTGAGGGTTGTAGGTAAATAAATGATTATGAGAGGTTGAGAGAGTCAGAAGACACCAAGCCTTTTCTTTTGTACAGTAGAGTACATAGACTCTCTTGAGTTACGTACATACGTTTCTACTTTTTGTATCTTTTACGGCGTTTTTTTTTCCTGCCGCAAATAGACGGCATGGACGGGATGGAGCGGGACTTTTACAAGATAGTAATCTCCCCAACACATGAAAGTGAAGCGAAGGAAGAATAAAATTCCAATCATGAATTATGAAATAATATCTTAAAACAAACACAAGCGCAAATTGTGAGCCTCCGAGAGCTCGTTAACAAACCAGCCGGAACTTTCAGATTGAGAAAACATGATTGGAATTATAACGTGATTGAAGGAGCAAAAGTTTGTGACGAAATAAAATTCTGCGTTAACTAAACAAATCTGGCACCCATGATAGATAGATACCCTCTATCTTGCTCTACTGGCCTTCAGAAACGGGTTTTTTTAGATTCTTCTCCCTTTCTAGCTGTCAGGAGAGGGAAATCTCCTATGCAGAGCAACGGCGTTAAGAACATCTTGTAAAAAAGCCGGGTGTCATTTGTTAGATAAATTTGGTTTTCCATTGCGAGGGTATCAGACTCCATCCTATATATACTTCCTCGCCTTGGCGCCCACCTCCCTTTCCCCCAATCCGCTCCTCCATCCTTCATCCTCTATTCACATCCCACCAGAGACGAACAAAGAAAATAGAAAATAAATATCAGGAAAGACAAAGAAAGTCCCAAAATGCCATCCCAAAAAATATGCAGCGAAGAGCAACAGCAAGATGCAAAAGCTGAGAGAATAAAAGGCCGGGAAGCAAAAGATGCCAATGCAGATGATGGTAACTCGCCCACAAAAGGAACAAAAAATTGAGAAGAACCGCAATGCCAGATGATGAAGGTAGAATATTTGTACAAGACGAGCACTAAACATTATTGTATTAAGTTTCCAACACGTCCAGCTCCTCTTCTGACGCTCCAGCTGGCGTCTCGTGTACTGGGAAAGTCTCGCCCTTCTCCCACAGAGCCCCGGGCCCCTGGAAACTAGGCTCCTCAATCGTTGATCGTGGGGTAGACCCCGATCCGCCTGACCCGGCGGGTGGTGCCTGAGCAACATAAGTAGGAGAAGCAACTCCTTCTGATCCATAAGGCAATGGCCTCGACGGAATCTCGCGTGCGGGAGAAGCAACCTTGCCAAGCTTATTCGCCAATACGTCTGACTGTCGGCGGGCCAGCTGCTCTAGTTGCACTGCTGGATCCTGCATAGAGTAAGAAAAATACCTCACGTATTAGAATCGAAAGGAATACCCAATCCTCCTGAGAAGGGACGCCTTCAGCGGCAGGCAATTCGCCCTCCTCGTCCCGTTCTTCGCCCCAGAAGCTGGGTCTCCGGATGGGCGCGGGAGTCACTGGCAAACTAGGCCGTTCAAGCTCTGTAGGGAAGTCTGTGAGCTTCATACTCTGCCGTCTCGCGGATGGATTAGGCGCTTGTGATATACCTGAATCGTACCCCTGCAGTACTTGGATATTACCCTTGCGATTCTTTTGCAAGGCACCGATGTACCGCTCGATTTCAGGTATATCGTCCCAGGCGTTTCCCCGCGTATATGTCTGCCAAGCATCAGCTGGCGTAAGTTGGATGGTGGGAGTGGTGGGTGTGACTGGTGAAGTTTTGTCTTCTGATTTCTCCTCATTTTGAGGTATATAGATTGAGCCGCTGAGGGCGGGTTGTCCTGTCAAATCCATGTTATCTTCAGGGAAAACTCTGGTTGGTTTGGGGGCATCCTTTTCCCAGGGAAAAATTGGTGCTGGTTTCTGAAAAGTTGGGGTTTTGGGAACCTCGTAGTACATGTCTTTCGGTGGATCGGGATACCGTTCGGGAGCCTGAAAAGGAGTGAGGTCCGAGGACATTGTGTAATGAGTCGCGGGGAAGTTAGAGGCCTCTGGTTTAGAGTCTTCTGGTGGTGGAGCCCTGAAACTGATTAGAATTGAGATGAGATGATATTACATTACTAGGACTAACCTGCTGGCGTCCCACGCAGAATATTCAGGTAGAGGTACAGGCGCTGGTACCGGCTCGGGTCGAGACTCCTCCTTTTCAAAATACGGCTCCTGAGGGGGTTGTGCTGGAGGAACATAAGCTTCTTCACCTTCATGCGCTAGGTGACCAGTCTCGTGAAAGGGTTCTTCAACAGTTGGGTGGATTATCTCACTCTCGGTCTCTTCAGGTGGAGATGCCTGGATACTCGAGACTACAGGAACCACCGGTTGGAATTCTCCCTTGGTGTGATATTGAACGATCGTGGAGGCACCTTCGGGGGTGCTTTCTACCGACTAAAAACAGTCAACCACGCCATTTTTTTATACTTCGGGGCTGCACTGACCGATTCTCGGTAATGTCTGTCATAAACTGCCCACCACCTTCCGACCATCTCATCGTAAGGGGTGGCTCCTCTATTAGCATCTCTTCCTTGTGTCCATGGCTTGTTTGGACCAATGAAATGTGCCATACTAATGCTCGACTGGAAGTGTCGGTAAGCTGGCAGGTACTGGTAGTGAGCTGAAGGGGTCACATTGTAGGTGAAACTTAATCGATCGAAATTATTTTTGAAGTGCATGTTCAGGAGGCCCTGATCTGCTCCATCGAAAGAGATTCCATGCTGTGCCATGGCAAGGAGTGCGTAGTAGTCTCCCATATTGGGAGTTAAAGCCATGAGCCCGGTGTTGAAAATATCAGGCCATCCTATATCCGGGGCCGCTGAGAAGGGAGCTGGGAGGTCAAACAGCTCATCTGGGGCGCGTAGGGCAACCATATCCGCATCCATATAGACTATTTTTCGGAATTGGAGCTGCTTCCACAGCGTGAGCTTCGTGAAGGTTGAATGCAGGTCGGGACGGTTCATGAGGTACAGGTTCGCAGGCGAGTCATTGGCCACCCGCTCGACCGGGATGATGTAGTCGAATTGTTTCTAGAGAATGTCAGATCATGATGCCAGATATTCACGGGTTTTCCGGGCGAGGAATCTCACTTGAAGCTCGGCCATTGCATCTGCTGAGACCGAGTCCGTGGTCACCAGCACGGCGAGCTTCTTCGTCGTGCCGGCATCTTTCAGCGAATGAGCCAGTACCAAGGCTCCAGGAAGGTAGAAATCATTCAACAACAGCTATGGAGTTGGATAGTCAGTCAGTTAATTCACTTCACATCATGTCACATCATATCATATCACGACATGTCGTGGGCAGGCACAAGCTCACCGTCGCGTATACATCTTCCCCATGCGAAGCCATTGCCTCTTCCCTAATGCCGCACAGCGATTCCGAGAAGAAGAGTACGAAACTTCTGGGAGCTCGCAATCGGATCGGACCACAGACGGAGGGTGGAAAGATGAGGGAGAAAGTTGGCACAAGATGGGGGAGGGTTTAAAGATGGTCTGGGTTGGCGGCCCGGGTAATTTTGTTTGGCGGGGGAGCCCTGGAGCTCGCGGAGGGGGAAGGAGCAGAGCAGGATCGCACCTTCAGTTTTCGAGCTGTGATTGTGGTTGTGATTGTGATTGTTTAGATAGGCAGAGCTCTCTCTGCTGCATTGATCCGACAACTTTTAAAGGGCCAGAAATGCCCCTCATATGGCCATCACCTCACCTCACGATCACCGTCAACATCAACATCACCTTCAGCGTCACCTTCACCTTCACCATCACCACACCGTCTATCAGAGGGTGTCCCCAGGTCGTCTAGATGGCGGCCCACGGGGTCGTTATAGCTCCGCCCTGGAGCACTAGCACGCCGTCGTGTTCGCCGGTCTCACCACCAAATTCAATTCAATTCACTTTAGTTAAGTTCAATTCAAGCTCCAAGCCGAATCCAGGGCGATGACGCCGTCTGACTGCCAGTCGAACCCAAAAGTAATGCAACGAGCCTTTAGCCTTGGTTAAGTCACGCTACCGTAGACTGGTGGGATCATTTGGTCGGGAGCTGCATACCAACGCCCTATCACCGCGCTCCAGACAGCTACCCCGCGAAAGGTTGATGTTGATTAACTCCTCAGCCCACAGTTGCATTAACAAACGGCCTTACACGGCCTGTCGTGTGACATCACTAGTAGACCCCGTGGCAAGAGTCGAATCGGTGTGGATTCTTTGAGGTCGAGAAAGATGTCTGCTGTACAAAATCCCTCTTTGAACCAATTTATATCGCTCGCACGGCTCGATTTTCACCAAGACAGCCCATCGCAGCAGATGAGATTACAAAGGGAGGGAGGGAACCGAGTGGATCCAGGACAGCTTCGTGCCCATGTCGATTGGAGTCGCCGGCAATCTCATTAAACGGTCGTGGCGCGGCTACATATGCTCGGAACGCCGTCATGTTCTGTGGGAGAGACATAGTTTCATCCCAACGCCCACGGCCCAGACCACAGGTACAGATTTGCTGTGGGATTGGGATATCGACAGATCGATTGTTCTTGGCCTTCTTAGTTTAATTAATTGTGAAGATAAAACAATTCACGTATCTACGATATGAGATACACTCGTTCTATGTTGTCAGTAAGTAGGATAGCACATAAAAAAGAGTAGCGGACCCCCACCAAGCCACCAGTATTTTATATCCAGAGCTATTTTAGTTTTGATTTCAGATTACTCCATGGTACAGTAAAAATCAAACTTCCTTTTTAAAAAGGAAAATAATCATTTGAATTTCCCTTCCTATATTAATTGCTTTTTCTTCTTAATACCGTGTACTAGTCGGTATGCTTAAAAGGGCGACAGCTGCACTTTGTGCTACTGTACTAATCGTTATCTAGCCTTGATTGGGGCTCCAGCCTTTTTAACCTTAACCTCATAGCTATCTAACAAACATTCACGCCCTTCTATCACCTCCACCACCACACTCCGCCAGCCTACAATTCCTACGCATCCCAACAACAAAGATCAAAACATCTCCTCTTCTTCAATAGAGAGCCATCAACGCTCCATTTGGTTACCTAAGCCTTTCCCCGACACAATGTCAGATGGCCAGCAAGGCTACCGTGAGAGTGGGGACCGGGGTTCGCGGATTGCGACAAAAGGGCTCTTCCAGTTTATGTATCTCCCGACGGAGTTGCGATTAAAGGTAGCTTTATTTCAAACATCTCAACCGTCCCGATCTTGAAGGGGATTTATTTTCATAGCGTTTGCGCCGTTGTTCCGTGGATTCACATTACGGCTCTTTTGATGGGGTGGGGCATCAATATTCTTGAGAAACGAAAGCAAAGAGCCTAGTGGCTTCAAGAAAAAATTGAGGGAGAGTGTCTTATCTATCTATAGCCGATCTACAACATCTTAGTCTATCGGAGTAAATTTGCGTATATTGATCTATATTTGAGAAGCCGTATAGATTGAATAGCGGAATTATAACTCCAGCTGTTGAGACCATGGAACGGACAAGATGCTAACAAACTCACAGATCCTTGAGCTCTTGCTCGTTATGCCCGAAGACGTCGAGATTTGTTCCTCTCAGTCGTCACTTACAACGACGAGGAGGGTGACACCTCACGCCAGCATCCTCCAGACCTGCAAACGGTTAAACGAGGAAGGGACGCCAATCCTCTATGGGCAAAACAACTTGAACTTATGTCTAGGTATGAGGAGAACCCCCCTTTCTCCTGCTTTCCTCTCGCTAACATAAAACCAGCAACCGATAAAACCGCCTCCGCCTTCTTCAGCACGCTTCGATGGACCACGATCCGGTCGATCGACACCATAACATTCACCAGCAATATCCCAAGCTTCCTCGTGCAGGAGGGCTCGGAGCGTTCCCCCCCTCCATCATACCAGCAGCCGTGCTTTGTGTGCTCCGGCGCTGCCATCCTGGGACGTTTCCTCTCGGCCGATTTCCGCTACTCACCCCTCGGCCCGGACAGGTACATGGCGCTCAGCATCTCGAACTGGGTCAGCATGAAGGTCATGCAAGCCGAGATGGAGGCTATTCAGCTGGATTTCGAGACATATATGGGCCGGGACGCACCGTTGCTTCCACAGCTTAACGACCCCTGAATTCACGTTCCCTCTCTCGATTTTCAGACCAGGCCCGTATTTTCTCACCGGATCTGAGTGTTGAGACGGCGTACTATATCTCACTTAGCTCTGGGTGGAGTTTTAGACTTGGATGGGTTATGGGCTTTCCTTACAGTATTTCACTTGGAACTGCGTCTTCTTCGCAGCGCTTAGAATCTATTACGTTGGGATCCTGAGTCGGAGTCACCTTTCGGGGGAAAGGATTCTAGTAAAATAATGATAATAATAAGCCATGGCGGGGGCGGGTATCTCGAACGATTTTATTTTATTTTATCAGGTTTCGGTTCATCTGTAATATTGAACGGATCTCGTAGCTCTGAGATGAAATCATGCCAGACGGCAGGCAAATTGCAATGAGATGGGATGAAGATAGGAAATGGGAGTTGGCAGTAAACAAATTTCTGGGCACAGCTGAAAATTACTAAAACAGTTAGTGCTACCAAGAAAACTCAGCTCTCTCTGCAACCCGTAACAAATCAAATATTCTTCTGGCTGCTTAAATTTTACAGACTTTCATTTCTTAATTACTATTCAAAAAAAAAAGATGGAAGAATGTCGCTTTCGCTATTCTGACACTGGTGTTTTCACAAAGTTTGCCAAAACAATTTTTCTTCTCCAAACGCCTAAAGGATGCATCCAAGAGAAAATGTACAGCGGGCGTCTTACACGCCGTCAGCTTCGTCAACCGTGTCCTCAACCGTCACAACTTTAGCTTTGCCCTTATCTTGCCTATGACTCTCTCCCTCTTCCTCATCACTTGGCACTTCCGCAGTTGTAGGCGGCCCGGTTGCCGACGGGCCGTCATTTACTGATAATCCTCCTTCCCCGCGGTCGAAACTCGGGGGCGGTGTAGTACTCGGAGTCGTACCGTTCGTACTGTTCATTCGATTTTGAGACGAAAATAGTTGCGATGTTCCCCAGTTGGGCAACGCCGAAGGATCCTCGTGTACGGGTGGCGAAGGGTGCTCAGGTGGGTTGGGATGTATTCTGGTACCTTGCATCGGGTTCGAGGGCGTAACAGACAGCGGAGTGTGAATGGCGTTTGTGTCGGACGAATCGACGGAAGAAGCATGCGAAGGGATCTCGGGATTTATCGTCGGGGTAGGTGTCAGTATATTATTAGAAGCTCCGGTCATAGGGCTGACGCTTGGCTGAGTGGTGGCTGTGGGGGCCAATCCCGAAGTTGGTGTAGGGCTAGGAATCTGAACGGCTCCTGCTTGTGGAACACCAAGAGCACCATCTAATCTTTGCAGCGGGAGGAGGGACCATCCTTCGGGGATGGTCACGCCAGGTGGGAGATCAGCACTGCCTGCGGGTATAGCTGCTGTGTTTGAGCGTGCTCCATGGCGTTGTAATTGTGGGACTTGCACCGTTTGTGGAACTGCAAATGGTAAGGTTTGTCTCCCAGCCAATTGTCCTAATTGTGGCATTTGAGGCATTTGAAAGTTTGCCGCCAATGGGTCTGGTTGTCCACTCCGAATAACTCGAAGCCGGGAAAGCTCCGCCTGCAGGAGTTGGACCAACTGGAGCTCTTGCTGGGTTACTTGCAGATTTCGAATGTCTGCCACTATTTGCTGCTCTATCTGTTGTAGCTGATCTTGTACCGTAATTGGTCCGGGCGAGGTGGTTGGCGTTTGGTCTTGTGGCTGGGGCTGAATACGGCGGGGAAAACCTAACTCTAAACCGTAAACCCTAGCCCCACCCCCACCAGCAGCATTTTCCTGCCCAGGTTGTTGAGCAAGATCTTGGGCAAGATCTTGAAGATTGGCTTGGCCAAAACCCACTCTCAAAGGCCCAAAGTTAAGCATTCTCATTCCGCGATTTGCACCACGGCCTGCTGGAGGCTGTGCAGCATCCTGTTGCCCAGCTGGTTGCTGACCTTGACCTCCTTCACCCGCTGGATTGGCATTGTTTGGTGCATTTCCAGTACCCTGAACTGAAATGCCATCCACGACGGGGCGGCGACAGGTTGGACACACTTGCTGACGTTCAAGCCAGCTTTTGAGGCAGCCAAGATGTAGGATATGCCCACAAGGCAGTTTTTTGGGTCTTGACCTCTCGTTGACTGTAGCAGCAGGTCTTGCTGGGGGGAGCTCCCCTGGAGGTGCAGGTGGCGCTTGTGGGTTTGTTACAGACCAGGGTCTCATCTCCTCGCGGCAGATGATACATGTGTCCTCTCTCTGGATATCCTCCACTGTTGCATCCTCGTATCTCTTGTTCATATCGTGTGTAGCACGACGGTAACGAAGGAATGCCGCTAGGCGTTTTGTAAATGATCGTGCGGTCAAGAATAGATCTCGCATTATGTGAATAGGCAGACCGTAGAACATCAGCAGAATGACAAAGAATGTAACGTAGATGCCAAGCTTGACAAAGTCTATTGGCATGTCAGTAAGTGGATTGTTACATTTGGACTAGTTTCTCACCTGTAAAAAGATCAAGGGATAATATCCAGTGACCTTTTGCTTCCCAGCCCGGAACTTCAATGTCCATTTCATCTACATCATCTTCAGAAGGTAGGGCGGCGTCTGATTGAGCTGTTCCGCTTGCCTCACCAGTCGAAGCCGCTGCTTCTCTTTGCCTGATTATCTCTTCCCTCTCTTCCCTGACCTCTCTTCGTCTTTCAATAAGCCTCTCCTGTGTTTGTTTCTTGACGACTTTAGCCTCGATCAAGGAGATGCTATAGCGGAGGGCAGTTGCAAAGGAAGATGTCGTCAAGATAGCGAACTCAAAGAGGAACATGACCATCATGTTCGGCCTTGCCTGTTGGATGACGGTGTTGATAGTATAGCTCATCAGCCACAAGTCATATATGATAGACATGGTCAAGGAGACAGATAATCGTATGTGGAAAAGCCTGGGATTGGCCGGTGGCTGTTGTTCGAGGACTTCCACCCTTCCATCCCCAATCCATCCCCAAACCTTGCCCGTTAAGAGGGCAACGAACATGACCAAGAACCAGGCGCCCACCTCCTCCCTGAATATTGTCATAGCCAGACATGTCTCCGTAATCGCGAACCACGCCTTCTCGTACAGCTGTTCGATCTCGATCGGCCGAAGGGCCCCATAACAGAGTCTTTGGAGTCCATACATAAAGCTCCCGTAGATGAAAAGGATCAGATTGATGAGTATCTGCCCCAAGCAGTCAGCAAGACCGAACTTCTACCTGACCACAAGATTTCCGACTCACCATCAAACACAGGTTGCTCTGCGCCAAGTACACACATGCTGAATAGAAATTCGCTCGCTGATTGAATGCAGACACGACGACTCCGCCCGCGAGAGCCGTAGAAACCTAAGAAATCGTCAATACCATGGCGTGGGGGAGCTAGAGCTTTGGACACGAGAGCTTACCCCAGCGTACCACGCGAGGCGCCCCATCTTGCGCAGATGCACTCTTATCTTTTTCAGCTTGGATCCAAGTCACAGGTGTCCTTGCTAACCCAAACAGCTACGTGCCCATCATCTTTTATTGCGTGCGTGGGTCGTTCGTTGTTGGTTCGCAGCTTGCAAACAATGTTAACACGTTTGACGTTGATATCGAGATACGTCAGCCACATCGGCAACGCCACAGCCGAAGAGCCGAGCTCTCTTTGGTATTGCGTAGATACGCCGGAGAGTTTTAATATGCAATTGCTGTATCATGTTATATCAGCGCATCTTTGCAGATTGCGGAGTGTAATTCTTAAGATCGGTTTTCAAGAGTGACATCAATTATGCCTCCACCTGTCCTTACGGCAGCTCTCTTAAACTCTTTCCGCAAAAATACAGAGTTACCACCCCATACATGGTATATCATTACAGTTGCAACACTTACAATCCTTAACCGCCCTGATGAAATTCCCGTAGTCTATAGCTATGCAATCGAGTCCGAAGCCAGTCACGTAGACTCTACGCTCTCACATGATGAGAAGTTGAAAATATCAAGGAGGATGAGGGAAACATTGATCAAATTAAGTGCAGTGGGAGGTGTACCCAAGGTATCACGCAGAAGTTTCTGTCCAAACCTCTCTTCCTGCAAGCCTACCAAGTATCTAATCCAAAGCAGACAATCAATGCACTTCTCGCACTCAAGGAAGTGACGCCAGTGGAATATCAAGACCCGCCTCTGGGGAACTCACCCACGTCTCGCCGAGGGGATATTTACGAGGCTCCTCCACCAGCGATCTTGCAACGGGGACAGCATTTCTTTCAAACGGTTTATGGTAAGATTTCGGAGCGGGTCATGGGGCAGATGGACGATTCCGGCACCGAAGACTTGGGACTGCTGGCTCGTCTAATGTATTCGCACGTCTTGAGCAATACTAGCATTTTAAATCCCGCGGAGACTAGTTTTATCATGATAGCTGGACTCATTCCTCAAGATGTATGTTCTCAATGCGGTAGATTGAAGAAATGTACTTACATTAAGTCCCCGCAGGTAAACCCGCAATTGAAAGGACATCTGAGAGGCGCTTTGAATGGTGGAGCAAAGGTAGAAGAGGTCAGAGCAGTAAGAAATATCGTGGTGCAAATATGTAAAATAGCTGGAATGATTGAGTTGACTGATATAAATGTATCAGGGTGGGGTTGGAGAGAAGAGGTAGCAAACTTATGACAAGCAAAGAAAAACGCTTTTTCAGTGGCTTCTCGATAATATGTTGCCTTCGTTAAAGGCACAAGAATTCCCACAACAATAGCAGTAGGTTCAAATGGTATAATGTCAAAATAGCCAAACAACACGTGGAACCTCTTTACTCCTCACTAACATCATTGAGTCTCTTGCAAAAGTACTGCAAAGCCTCGGGGATAACACCTTCCCGTTCCATTTCGGCATGCGGTCCGCACTTGGACCGTGGGAACTTTCCCCGCTCTCTATCTATGTAGTTCGTTATCGATTCTTGAATCAACAAACATGGTTCGGGGATGCATTTGCCACGAGAGCGTGTCACCGGTCCGGAATTGTGGCTCTCCGGCCAGACTCCGCCAAGAAAGAAAAGAGACGGGAATATTTTGACTGGGGGAAGCAATTTATCCTTCAACACAAAGAAGATGGGCATTGAAGATTCTCCTTTGCGAGCTGGATTATCTTTTTCGCAGTTGTCAAGATCCTTGCGGGAAATTGTTTTGTATTGTGATCGGTTCAACAGATTGCTTCTTTCTGGGAATCAATATTTCCCCTCGCCCCCTGTGCACGTCGGTCCCATACTTTCCATGCTGCCCATCCCAGTATCTGGGTAACGAGGGGTTTTAAGCTGCTTTAGACTCTATTTTCGACCGACCCCCCGTGATGCTGCCATGATCGCCTCTTCTAAACCTTTTAGTAATACTTCGCGCGTCATTATCTGTGTTCGTTGCCAGGTTCCCTGGCCATGAGACAAAATGCTTTTTTGATGTTTTTCACGTACAGAGCAGAGCACAGAGTCGATGCCCACGGGGTCACTTCAGTACAATGCACCGCATCCCCTCCCTAAGCGGCCTTGGAGGGAGGGATCATCCATCGCTGGAGGTTTCCCAACGTCTAGACCTTGATACCGGTTTACATGATACTGTACGCCACGATGTTTTTTCACACGGGAAGCGCCGGATAGAAGTTCTCGAACCACCACAATCAGAGCCGGCGTTCACGCAAGCAAGACCCGCGCCATTATGGCTTTTTTGCTGCAGTGCTGTTCTGCACTCGCTCTGCAGCACGTCGAATCACCGAAATTGTGATCGGTGATCGGTGATCCGCCAACCTCTCACAACGAGTCACGCCCTTCCAAGTCGTCGAGCGTGCACCGATTAGTGGTGGTCCCCAGATCCACGACCGTGTTGACGGAACTTACGTGGCGCGTTTGCACCAAAAGAACTCGAGATGTACGAAAGTTGTCTTAGGGTGGCTGGAAATGCGTTGTATACCCCGCTCGCCAGTCCCAAAACGTCGCGTTCGTCTAAAAATTGCTTTTTGGGAAGGTGTCGCGGCGGACACTGCATGTACGAGAGACCTCTGGATTCTGGAATCTGTGGCGGGCATACACGAGGGAGGATGGCTGCAGTTGAAGTGGTACAAAGAGCAAGTCGCAACCGACTTGGGGTCATCCTGTACAGTACGGTACTGTCGAAACCCACGATAATATTTCATGGCTTGCCGGGCTCGAGGCATCGAATGAAGAATGGTGGAGACGGTAGTGAATGAACGAACGGGGGCTTCCAAGGCTCGACCATGGACCATGGACCGTGAACCGTGATTGCGGGAACGCGAAGCCGCGGATCAGGGAGAGACTGATACTGATACGGATGAACAGAGGGAGCCGGGCCCTTCCCTCCCGCTCCAGCAGCCAATAATGAGCGCTGCAGTCGGCGACTTGGCGTCTCTTTTGGGATGATCCAGCACCGTAGTCTGGAGCATCAGGCCATCTTCAGGGGGATCTCACGTGGCCGGCCTCTCAACATCGACCAACCGCGTGGTAATTCCTTCTTGGGAGAGAGATAGAGTATACACAGGGACAGGCTCAGGGTTAATAACCCAAAAACACTATCCGGACAGCAGTTCCCCGTCGACACCGAGTACGGTACCGAGCCCGTACCGTACCGGAGTACAGCCCAGGATATTACAGTAGAGTCCAGTAAGTACAGTATGTCGAGGCACAGTTCGCGATGCTGTCCTATCCGGTCCCGCGCTTCCTGTACGACCTGTTTGCGAAGCTTGCCGCCGCCATATAGTGGTGCACATATTGGTGTTCGCAATTTAACATGCGTCTGGATTGACCAAGGCAGTTTCCGTGAAATGACTTTCCTGTGACATCCCCTCTCGTCACACCAAACCCAGCGTTAAAACCCCCTGGGAAAGAAGTACAGTACTGTACAGTAGTCCGTTCAAATAATGATGCGGGAACCCGATCGTCGTTCTTAAACGGGGGAGTGGGGTGTTGATTTTGGAAAGCTAATAAGAAAAATTAGCACTGCTAGGGAAAACCTAAAATTTCCAACAGGGGTAAAGCTCTCTACGGTATCGATTGGTCAATTCTACGAGAAATTGTTTTGCGACTTGTGAATCAACTAGTTTCGCTGTTTGGGAATTGCGAAAGAGCCTCACAGGATTCCTCATCCATGGTCGAAGATACTGCAGAGTAATATCCCTTGAGCGTGTTTGGGTATGATTGCCACTTAGTTGCCACACAACCCAGTGGAGCGATCGGCAACATGGTTAATGTGAAATGAGTGGCTCTCTAAGCTTTTCGCGTAGGTCGTCGCCCTGGTTGATGGGATTTTCTGCTTCTCAAATTATTTCACGAGCTCCCAACCCCACGTTTTTTCTGTGGTCCCCCTTTCGCATGGCGTCTCAAATGGAAGCCCGCTCAGTGGTGTTCTGGGCTGTGACTGCTCAGAGACGTTGGTGTTGAGTAGTGTTGTGTAGTGTTGTCCCCCCACTGGGTTCCACTCATTCACAACGTCCTTAATTCGATTAGTGACCTGTTCTGCGAAGTATTGGTTGATTCATCTCCCAGGGACTAGAGGTGGAGAGTTCAACCGTGGTGCATTTTTGCTTGTCGCTGTCGATATGACGGATAATTGTGATTTGGCCCCCAACGCTAAGGTCATGCAAACCACCAACAACCTAATGTGGTTGCTAAAATGTCTCGAAACAAACCCCCGCCTCGGCAGAAGCACTTGGACCCAAAGTCGACCCCTTACTAGAAAGACTGTATAGTACGGCTCTTGTCTCCTGTCTCCTTAATCGGACAAGACATCAGACGGACTGACAGTTAAGAAAGTTGCCAGCAACTCTAATCTCCACCCTGGTCTCTGCATTCCCAATCTCAAACGAAACTTGACTGATTTATGGTTATGAGCGTCGTGGGAGTGCTCTGACTGGATGCAGCTACGAAGGACGAGGTGGTATGGACTTGCACTTTCTAAAGCTTCTTCTTCTCCTTGTGCACCGCTGACATGTAAGTTGTCGGCGGTCATGCTGTATCAGAATCTAGAAACCTGTTTGTCATCTATACAAGGAGATACTGTACAGCAATTAAGTTCCAAGGTTCTTGGCTTCGGGACCAGCTCGCGCCTCCATTGATAATTGAAGCTGAGATGGCCTCCGAGATTGAAACGTTAACTTCGTTGGCATATCTTACTGCATATCAAAGTAGGATTAACAGTCGATCTATGGTTTCGTTCTTGTGCACCAGCATTTCTTGTTCGATCGGCGCAACTGAGCTTTCTGGCCGATGGAATGTCAGTTTCTTAGGGCAGTATCTGCATGCAGTCATTCTCTCTAAAGATTAAACCCCCTTCTGCCCTATCCCTTGGTATGACTGAGCCACGGATATGATTGGTTAAAACCCGAATGAGCGGTGTCATCCCCTCCACGAATCAGAGATTAAGCAAGGCAAGCAGCGGCGACGCCGAATCTAAAAAACCGGAGATCCATTGGCCAACCAGATACTCGGCAATTTCGAATGAAGCCAAGCCTAAGCCCTACGAGCACTGGGGTCAGTCAAGAACAGGGGGCTAGCACGGACTACACCATGCCACCATGCCGCCATGCTACCGCTAGTTTCTCCGGAGAGCCCTTTGCCCACGAGGCTGTGCCTCAGAGTCCTCTATTTTTACAACGCTCAGTACTCGTGACATGTACTTCGCCGAGAGAACTTTCTGAAGCATACGGTGGAGTACTGTACTGTACGGTGACACCATTTTGAGTTCTGACTTACCGTCATTATGACATACTGGATTCCATCTCCCGTGACCTATCGGGATATTTGCAAAAATTGTGACTGCTCTCTTAAAATTATTGGAAGCGGGAGACTGCAGCATGGACGGCTCTAAATCACATGAATCTCATGCACTCGAGTAATAATATGCAGTCATATCAAATGCTTGAGCATATTTCGACTCGAATAATTTCGCGCAATATGCGGCTCATACTTCTGGGCATGAATTGCTTCGCTGTTTAATCGTGATAGGGGGGGATCTGGCAACTCTACCATTGACGGTCCCCCTTTGTTTGAGAACATGATCGATGGACCAGTCAGTCACCTGGATGGTTGGCTTTCGTATAAGCTTCTGACGCCAAGCCCATTTTCTGAGAGGCTTGGCTGACCAATCAAATCCATGCTCCTGATCATAAGGCTGAAGGATCATTGAACTACTTTCCGACAATATGCATATTTACTAGGGTCTTGGATTTCTCGATCGGGGTGGGTGCACAAAACGAGGACGAAATGAGAGCCAAGTCAATCTTCAAGCAGGACATCCGTTTCCAGTCTCCTTGACCCCCTTAGCCATTTCTACCACACTCACACAACCGAAAGCAAAGATAAGGCGCCGTCCTGCGGGGTTTGTTGCAGCCTCCCAGGCAGCTAAATAAGGGAGTCTAATGGACTGTGGTACCTCTGGTGCCAGAAGCGGATATGTCCACGGACGATAATGGAGTCCTTGCGTCCAGGTACATCGCAAATTCTGCCTCGCTTGATGGATCTTGCCGTTCCCGCCATCTGAAGAAGGGTACTGAGGGGATCTCCGGGATTTTGGGTTTAGCACCGTTTCGATCGACAGGGGGGTGGCATGGCCTACGATGACCCAGCCTGGTGACCACGTCTTGGTCCGGTATGACGCAGATAACTGCATGTTGCTGATGATGACGAGTGGGCCTAGGGAGAATCTGTTATGGTGGTATTAGGGAGTGGCCGAAGCATCTGCATAGGTAGTTGTGAAAATATGATGTCGATGTGAAGACACAGCCTCGTTGCGCAGCGTCGGAGCCATGCGGAGGAGCTATTTTAAACATTTTCTCGCTTACGATACCGGATGCGGATGCGTGAATAATCGTAAAGGGACCAATCACCGCACCGGAAAGACGCTGAGCCACACCAATTCCCTGTGACAGCTCCGTCTTCCAATGGCCTGGGACTGCCAGGGCGGCCGACTCAAATACTGACAGGGGCAGAAGTGTTGACGATGGGTGAACTCTTACACGCGGGAAGCCTCGGAGGCTGGACATCGTTGCATCTGCCTCCGTTAGGGTACTTGCTTTTCGATTTTATGATTCTGGAAGCCTGGGACGGCCACATGCGGTTTTACGTGCTGCCTGGATTCAGGTTTAACCTTTGCTTTGCTTGGATCTGAGGGGGTCGAGTATTCCATTGCCGCAGTATAGCTTTTGGTAGACAATTCATTGGCGCCCGGGCATTGGGATGGAGCCCGACTTCCAAGAGAAAATGGAGAACCGGTCTCGACCATTCTATTCATCCTCTCGTTCAATTACCCTGCATTCTTCATGGGCGGCAGTCGCCTCAAGGCCATGTTGTACAGGATGTCGAAATGACGAGATGATCTGATCTTACAGTTTCGAAGTGCTGGAGTACAAGCCTGTGGGACCCTGACGTCCGGTACCTTGTAGCCTCCAATCCCGGGAATGCTCTGTCGACGGAGATCTAGCCACCACCATCTATGTCTAAGAAAGGAGCAGAGAAGCGAAAAAGGACAAGGATGGAGAGATTCTACTGAGCCTAAAGCTTCCCCACCCGCTAGTTGCATCGCGCGATGATCAATTCAGGTAATTGGATCTGCACCGCGGTCCTAGAAAGGGCTGTCACACTGCGCGAATCCGCTCTTCTGGCGCCAGAGATACTGCAATGTACAACTATCACAAATCCTCACTTTGTGATCTGAGAGTAGTACTGTAGTCAGTTGAGTCGCACAAAGCCGCAAGACCACGTTGTTCACTGGCTCTCGTTCTGGCGCATGGGGCAACCGGCGACTGTGGACGGTCGAGGGGGCCAAAATCGCACTCGCTGGTTGGTAGAAACTGCGAGCCTCCAAGACAAGGCCGGCTTGAAGTCTCAACTGGTCGATAACTGGAGCAACGGGTGCTGCCCACCATCTCACTCTCGTTTGGGTTCCCATCATCTGTGACTGACTGGACCGGACATCGCGATGGGAAATGGCCCTAGCGACGCACGGCGGCCCCTGTCAAATCCCTGAAAAGGCTCACCCAAAAGAGAATTGCAGCCAAGCTCTCCCAGGCTCGATCCGAACGGGTAAGGCTGTGTTTCTAGGTGCCTGGCTTCAACTCATTTGTTCAATCTCGTACAAAGTTTTTTGATGTGGGCAGCACGGTGAGGGAGACTGATGCAGCAAGACCATCAATCGTTCGGCGGGGCGAAGCCACAGCGACACTTGTGAGCTGTAGTGGATATTTCCGTGGTGGTTAAGTTCTATCTCCACGTCTTCCAGCGTTCCATTGCAGGAGAACGCACCACATCGAGTGCCTCGATCGGTGGAAGTGGATCACAACGGCACCGCCAGCAGCCAGACCACCGCCTCTCCCTTTAACCGGAAGCCAAACGGAGCCCCAGAAACGTTGATGGCAGTCGCCAGGAGGTGGGAGGACCGAAGTCGTGGACGGCATTGGGAGGAATGAATTACGAAGGACTCGGGAGACACTGGACGGTATGTGATTCTTACCAATGACACTGGGTTATGGGTGTGGTGGAGCCGCAATTTGGAAGGGGGGGGGGTTGGAGTCGCCATCCAGAAGAGATGCGCCAGGAGCGTGTGGAAGTGCTTTGCTCTGCTCTGGGTCTGGGTCTGGTCTTTTCTGTCTGGCCGATTTGGCACGATGGTGGGTGACAATACAGACGAAGTACCGTGGTGGTGTATCATCGTATCTCATGTGGCCCTGTGTGTTTCTCCGTCGCCGCCTCGGCGTCTGCGTGTGTGCCCTGTGTGCTCTGTGTGCTCTGTGGTATGTGCGGTGTCTCTCCCTGGAGCAGATGGGAAGGGAGAGCTGTGTTTGGACTGGGTACGAAGTACTAAGCTCGTCGAAGGATGAATTGAGTTGACGAGACGGACAGATGTGTTGTGCCGGTGGGGCTCCTCCACGACCCAGCGCTACGGAGTGTGAGTGAGTAAGTGAGTAAGTGAGTGTTCATGATGTGTGTGTGTGTGTGTGTGTGTGTGGTGGGCGACAGTATCGCCAGAAGGGAGAGAGGGCATTCTGGACTGCGCGCTTGGCTGCGGGGCATCGGGGCGCAAGGCAGCAAGCAAAAGAGACAAAGGGTCCTTCCCTTGCCCGTGCCCGTGCCCCCGGCCCCCGGCCCGGGGGCCGGGGGCCGGGGGGCCGCCCCCCCCCCCCCGCCCCGCCCCCCCGCGCGCCCGCCCA